>JARSSU010019879.1:0-31512 GCA_029619165.1 Eurosta solidaginis | reverse complement strand
GTCAACATGATATTAAAGTTCAACTTCGGGTCAAAGATAACCCCAAGATCTTTTACTTCAGTCACATTGCGCAGGAAAGTGTTCGAAATGCTATAGTTCTGTAATACAAACATTCAAAATTTTAGCAAACGTCATCTTAAAGCATTTTTTAATATTTGAAGGGATCTATAACGTAGACACCACGAATGAACAGCGTCAATATCACGTTGAAAATTTAGCTTCATCAGAAGTATCCCTGACTACCGCGAAAATTTTGAGATCATCTGCATACAGTAAATAATTTGCAAATAAAAAGCAACTACTTATGTCGTTGAAAAGAACGTCCCATGGCTCGTTACTGAAAAGAACAAATAGTAGAGGGCCTAGAACGCTTCCTTGCGGGACACCGGATGAAGCAATGAAAGGTTCTGACGAAACACCATCGATAGTAACAACACAGCGTCTATTAGAGAGGTATGATTGTATCCATTTCAAAAAGCAGGAATGGAAACCCATATGAGCAAGCTTTCCAAGTAGTACTCTGTGACAAACTTTGTCAAAGGCCTTCGAGAATTCTGTATATACGCAATCAACCTGGAATCCAGCTGAGAAAGCAGTATGAGAGTAATCTACAAATACAGCTAAACTTTCGTGGCTGTGGATCGCCCAGACACAAACCCATGTTGATTTTGGCAAATAAGAGATTTGGTTGCAAAATACAGTTTGTCTTTTACAATGCACTCAAAAAGCTTAGAAATGGTAGAGAGTTTTGAGATAGGTCTATAATTGCGAACATCGTTTTTCTTACCTGATTTTAAGATTGGGATTATGTGAGCAACTTTCCAATCATTAATGAAGGTTCCTGAAGCAAGAGATTTATTGAAAATAATTTTCAATGGTGCAATTAGAGCAGGGCATTTTTTTAAAAGGAGTGCCGACAGGCATCAACGGTGAGAAGACGGCTTAAGTGTGGCAAGCCCTTTGGCAATGTCTTCTGAAGATAGGGTAAGAGACCCAAAATTAAGGTGTGAGAAATTTGAAGAAAAGCTTGATGAGGGGACATCATTTTCAGTAGTAAAATTAGACTTAAAAAAGTTAGCAAACAGATTAGCTACATCATTGGGCCCATCAGCGAACTGATCATCAAGAAACACTGACTTTGGAATAAAAGAACGTGATCTTTTTGATTTGATAAACGTCCAAAAATATTTCGGATTACTTTTAATACTCCACTCGGACCGCGAATGAATTTATTGTACAGATATTTATCTAGGCGATTGAACTCGACAGCAAAGTTTTTATATTTATAATAAAAATATATATTATTAGTGAGCAGAAAACGTTTGTGAAATTTGTTTCTTAGGTTTTTAAGCTTTTTTAATTCTTTTGTGTACCATGGAATACTATGTGGTCGCTTCTTTTTAATGGATATATTATTCATACAGAACTCATGCATAAATGCTTTGAAGCTGGAAAAGCACTCATCGATACTTGAATTTGCTATTAGAGCAGTCCAGTTAACATCCAATAATAAACTATTGAGATTCACAAAATCACAGGTATCATATTTGTAAATGATTTTATCATTAGTATTTAGAAAAGTCGGAAGGTATTCATAAGACTCAACGCTTAGAGTTATGGCCTTATGATGTTTATCACATTGACTCATGGGCGACATGCACTCAGAAATAACGTAGTTAATATTATCAGTCACAAATATGAGATCTAAGATTTTGCCTAGCTCGTTAAAAAATAAATTGATTTGCTTCAAATTAACACTTAAAATACAATCTATAAGATAAGTCTCGTGAGAGGCTGTTACATTAGATGGCATGAGACAAGAGTTACAAGCACTATCAGTCCAGCGGACGTTACTCAAGTTAAAATCACCTAAAATACATAAGTTATCATCTAATACATTGTTTTCGATAAGCGATGTGATATTGTCAGCATGCATTTTATAAAGTTCAAAATCACTACTAGGAGGAATGTATGAAGCTACGATATAGAGCGATCCGGATCTGGAAGAGCCTTTTAGGCAGACACATAGCTGGTCAATCAAAGATTCGTCATTTAATAGAGTTATTAAGCAGGCACGTACTGGTTTCACAGCGATAAGAACGCCTCCACCTCTGCGAGAGCCAGTCTTGGCAGGATCTCGGTCTTTACGGAAGACATCGTAGGCGTTTAAATCGAAGAATTCACCATCGAAAAAATCAGAGTTTAACCACGTCTCGACTATGACAATAATATCAAAGTCCATTTGGGCGCTGAATGAGTTAACAATGTGGGATTTAGTTCTTAAACCGGAAATATTTTGAAAGTAGATCTTAAGACCAGAAGAAGCGATAGAGGACGTAGGACGTTGTAAATTAGTAAAATCTCTACCAGCTAGGTTTTCTCTGCTCCCAGCCCTGGCTTTTGGAAAAAAGGCTTGATCCTGACATGTTTAGGCCATAGTGACTCATTAAGGACCATAGCGACATAATCTGTTGGTACGCCAAGTTTAAAATTGAAAAACTTTCGCTCAGTATTTTCGTGTTCACCTTTTCTAAGAAGTTTGAAACACATTAGCTCCTCCACACTAATGTCAGTTTTCTGAGAGACGTATTTAATAATATCATCCTTAGTAACAGAAGATGCGAAAGAAGATAAATGAAGCCAAGATTTGCGAACAGCAACATTAAGATCATTGTTGTTGTTCGAACCAAATACAACACCTGACTTATTTTGCTTTCGGTTATTCACTTGTCTTCTCCTAGAGTACGTTGGTTTGTTGTTGTTGGACCCATCACTTACATTATTCACATTTTCATTAGATATTGAGTTTTTGTTATTCAGCGAGGTAGCGAGTGCAGTATCAATACTTTGTTGATTACGAATAGGAGTAGGCAAAATAGGCGATAACCCATCAGCAGAGGCTTGATGCTCAGTAGCTTCAGCTAAAGCGACGCCAGCAGTAGCAGAATGATTCTCACTGTCTGTAACAACAAGCATAGGTGCTGCCGCGCTATTGTCAACTGTTTGTAGTTGGTCCGGCTGAGCGCGCTTAGGCTGAGATGATGTGGGAGAGGGTTCATTACCCTTTTTTTGCGAGCGCGTGACGATTGTGTTAGCACACTTTTCAACAATAGAGGGAGTGAGATTTGCACTAACACTATTAACACCCACCAAAACTTTTTTGATTTCTCTCAAAGATGAAAAGAGTTCGTCAAGTTTGGATATGTAGAAAGGTAGAGTTTTGTTAACACAAACGTCACAACTATACAAAATGTTTGCATTTGATTTTAAAAGTTTTACACAGTTCGAGTTTAATTTTGCACATTTTAAATGCACTTGTTGGCAACAAATATTACAGGAGATACCGGTATCCTCCAAGAGTTTATTGTCACAAATTATGCACTTAGCCATAGCAAAATAAGAAGAAAATAAAAAGAGTTGTGCGAGCGAATTGAAACACGTCTGTACGCAACGAAGCACAGATTACATTTATAGTCATAAGCCGGACATCTATGATGTCTTCCATAGCCTCAGCTTTCGAACAGTGCTTGCATTCCAAATTACATGGTCTTCGTGACATTGCATCGGCCATGGGTACTACCTTTCCGATGTTCAATGGAAAAGGCATAGCTTTGTAGTCGCTCGATCCACCGTGCCAAATGACCTTCTGGATTACGGAACTGCAGGAGCTATTTCAACGCTGCGTGATCTGTCCTGACGCGGAATCGCTGCCCGTAGAGGTACTTGTGAAAATGTTTAATGCACTCAACTAATGCCAGCAGCTCTCTCCGTGTAACGCAATAGTTCCTCTCTGGTTTTCCAATTGAACCGCTGTAATATGCAACTACCTTCTCCTGTCCATCGACCAGTTGTGACAAAACGCCTCCTATAGCATATCCGCTCGCATCTGTCTAAAGAATAAACGTTGCTCCTGGAATCCGATATGCCAACATTGGGGCAGTGCACAAATGCTCTTTCAATGTTTGGAAAACCACTTCTTGCTCCCTTTTCCATTCAAAAGCTTTATTTTTTCTTGTAAGCTCGTGGAAGCTATGGGCTACGCTGGCAAAGTTTGGTACAAACCGACGGTAATATGTGCACAGCCCAAGGAAACATCTTAATTGATGCAAGTTATGTGGTCTTGGCCAATCCTTTACAGCTTCTATCTATTCATTCGCAGTGCAGATGCCCTCTGTCGTTACCTTGTGACCCAAATAATTCAATTCCTTTTTAAACAGCGAACACTTTTTGGGACTTAGTTTCAGACCAGCGCCAGCTATTCTCTGGAAAACTTCCTCCAAGTTCTTAAGATGTTGATCAAAGTTCTTGCCCAATACGATGATGTCGTCCAGGTACACCAAGCATTTTTTCCAATGTAGTCCTTTCAATAACTGATCCATGAGTCTATCAAAAGTAGCTGGTGCATTACATAGTCCAAAGGGCATTACTGTAAACTGCCAAAGACCATCTCCGACATTGAAGGCTGTTTTCTCTTTGCCTTCCTCCTTCACCTCCAATTGCCAGTAGTCGCTTTTCAAACCCAGTGTGGAAAACCATTTCGTACCAGATAGCGAGTCCAGAGTATCGTCAATTCTTGGCAATGGGCAGCTATCCTTTACCGTAACGTCTTTCAACTTGCGGTGGTCCATGCAAAACCTCATTTGTCCATCCTTCTTCTTCACCACCGGTACTCCATGGTGAGCTCCATGGACTAGCTGATGGTTCGATGACGCCGCTCTCGCTCATTTCTTGTACGATTTGACTCACAACTTCCCGCTTCGCCAGTGGAACACTACGGATCGACCTCGCATCTCTAGTGTCAATTTGATGTTTCACAACGTTGGTGCGGCCTGGTTTGGAACCATCTTGCTCAAATATGTTTGCGTATTTTAGAAGCAATAGTTTTGCTTTCCTTTGATAGTCTTCCTCTAGTCGATTAATCTTGCTAGTTGAAACGTTTTCCTGGAGCTAGTCACAGTTAATAACTACTTCAGCCTCTTGGCATCTTCTCTATATAGCTCCTTTCGTCAGCTTGAGTGGTGACTTGGACTGGTTGAGTACCCTTACTGGAATACGACTATCTTGTTTTGTCATAGCCAGGGTTTTTCCGACAAGTACGTTCGGTGTTGATCTGTTTGCTGCTTCGTCAACCCACAATTTGTTTGTCCACAATCTCCTTCAACCATCGCCCAGATGCCTGCTTCTGATTTTGGTGGTATTTACTGACTCTCTTCCAGCAGCACTCGTTTACAGCTGTAGCCTCTCTCGTAGCCGAAATTAAGTGGCTCATCCATGTTCTTATATCTCATCGTCTTGCTTTGCATATTGATCTTGATGCCTTGGTCGATTAAGAAGTCCACTCCAATTATGATCTCATCAACAATCTCTTCCACTATAAAATGCGTAATCTTGATCCAAGCAATGGTCTTATCTTTTTCTTGATTAAACCTGATTGAATGATGGAATGAGATGCACCCGTATCTACAGTCAGCAAACGTTCCTTTCCGTCCACATGTCCTCCGACAGTAAGATTGCTTGACCTTCTTCCAATTTGCGGGATAGAAATTCTGGGGAATTCAATTGAGGGAGCCAGCTGTCGCCCCTTGCGGCTGACTCGCTTTAGTTTAACAATTGGGTGGACTTGGGGATTTGCTCATCTCCTTCAGCTCTGCGTTTACGGCCACATTGATGGAACTATTAGGACCGGTGCTGCAATGACGTGCAATGTGACCTGGGTTGCCGCACTTGAAACATTTCATACCTCCGGCATATTTCTGTTGTGATCCCTTTAGTGCTTCCAAAATTGTGTCTACCCACTCTGGCCTTTCTACTTCAACACGATGAGCTTTGTATGCTGGTTTACTCAATAGTGGCGCCGTTTCCTGAGTCAGTACATGGGATACCGTTTCAGAAAATGTTTGCTTTGGTTTCGCGTATGTGGCTCGCTTCGTTTTGACGGCCCGTATGCCATTTATAAAGCTATGAATCTTTACACTTTCAGTGTATTCCACGGGTGCGTCCGCATTTGCAAGATGAGCCAATCTTTCAATGTCCGAAGCAAACTCGTGAAAGGTGTCGTACGATTTTTGGTAGCGGTTTTGTAATTATATTTGGTAGATTTGTTTCCTGTGTTCGCTTTCGTAACGTCGTTCTACAGCAGCCATCCACGCCTCCTAGTTATTCCGCTCTCCTTCGGGAATCGTCTGTAGGATTTCGGCTGCTGGCCCCTTCAATGCTACGAATAGAGCAGAAACTTTATCGTCTGCAAGCCAGTTGTTCACTGCTGAGGTCTTCTCAAACTGTAGCTTAAAGACCTGGAAAGGAACCGAACCGTCAAAGGATGGTGTTTTTACTTTTGGATTATTCGCTGAGACTGCTGGGCGATGTAGCTGCGACGCGTGTACTCGTTCTTTTAAATCATCGACTTTTGCCTGAAATTGAGCGATTTTTGCATCCTGCGCTTCCAGTTTTGATGATACTCTTCCTTCTTGTTCTGACAGCTGCGAGGATATGCGAACTTCTTGTGCTTTCAACTTGGATGCCATATATGTCTTCTGGTTTTCTAGTTGTGTTTCCATCTTGGATGTAATCTGTGTCGACATTTCTGAAATACGCGTTTCTTGTGCTTCAATCTTTGATGTTATGTGTGTCTCCTGCAGATAAGCCAATATCATGTTCAAGTGTGTGCTCGTAACTGTCTGCGATGTCTCATTTTTCTCTTCCATTTTTGTTGTTGTCTCTTCCACATCCAATTCCATAGCTTTCCTTTGTCGTGTTTGCAACTCGGATTTATTGCCAGTAGTATTCAATCCACGGGCTTCCAACTCCTTTTTCAGTTGCTGAATCTCCAATCCATTCAATTTGGCCATGTCCTTGTTGCGCTCTGGGATTTATTCAACAATTCCTCTTCTGATATTTCGGATTTATGCACCTTCTGCTATTGTTCGAATCGCTAAACTGTTGAATAAATCACTCCAGTATTCAGTATTGCAAACTGGTCTTTATTTAGATTATCTTGGGAATAGTACATTTATATTGCACTTCGCAACAACATGTTTAAATCAAACTGATTAGTTATTACTCGGCTTGCGCTGCTTTTAAACTCTCGGTTTCCGCGTTCACCCATTTCTCCTAAGGTCTAGTAATTTCGCGAACAGTTGTACCTCATGCTTGGTTACCAGCTATATACATGTATATTTGTAGTTTGTAGCCATATGCGTGTGTATGCGTGAGTAACTACTTCGGCTGAGACTACGTGTGTGTGTGTGAGATAGCTCTTCGTCGCCTTCTATGCATTTGTGTAAATGAGCATTTATTTGTTTATGTACACAAGTGTAGCATGCTTTAATGTTTTTGTTGTTTTGCCTTTATTTACTAACAGCTTAGTCATGCTAAAATTCGCCACAATATAGTAACGAATTTACTGAAATTCCGCTTATTTGCAACCTTCTGCTAACGTTCGAATCACTAAACTGTTGAATAAATAACTCCACTATTCAATAATGCAAAATGGCCTTTATTAATGTACTTCACAATAAAACTTATCGTCGCAACTAATAGCTTGCTTAAATCAAACTGATTGTCGTGCCTCTAGTGTTGCTGCCTTTTATACTCAGTGATTTCTCGTTCGCATACTTCTAGGCGCTTCCATTTCTAGAATTTACTATTTGGTTATTAGCTATCAAATTACTACGTTTATGGCTTCTCATATGCGCGTGTGTATGTGAGCACAATTATAATTGCATACTTTTGGGAGCATATCAGATAAGTTATCTGCATGTGTTTGTGCGTCTCTTCTCCGCCGCGTGTACGTACATATGTGCACACATAATGATTGATTTATTGATGTGCATACAAGTCACTGCTTAGCATCGGCTTAGAGATGATAGTATCCCTTGGTGTTGCTAACATTCGTCACACTGCCCTCCACCTAAGTCTGATCGTCCCGATCAGACAAATCTCTCGATCTAAACGCTGCCAGCCTTTCCAAATGAACCACTTTCATTTTGATTCGTGGTTTGCCAATGGTTTGTATGCGGTCACTACATCGTTGATCCGTTTTACAGCTTTGTATGGGCCTTCCCAGTTACACTGCAATTTCGGGGACAAACCTTTTTTTCGTTGTGGGTTGTATAACAGCACCAAATCTCCTTCCTGAAACCCTTCCGAATTAATTGCTTTATCGTACCTCGCTTTCATCTTGTCACTCATAATATTTGCTCGTTGCCTTACCAGATCGTGTATCTCTCTCAGCTCTTCTTCCAAGACACCAGTGGATTTCTTGACATTTCTCTCCCCATCGGCATCTATCCCATACTTCAAATCAGCTGGCAGTCGAAGGTCATTGCCAAAAATTACCTTTACGGAAGTTTGGCCCGTTGTCTCATGTACTGCCGATCGGTAGGCCATCAAGAATAATGATATGTGTATGGTACTACTTTCCTTAAATGCTCCTCCAATGTTCTATTGAAATGTTCCACCATACCATCGGACTGAGGAAGCAATGCAGTTGTCCGTGTTTTTCGAATGCCCAACTTCTTACATATTTCTTGGAACACAGCTGATTCAAAATTCCTGCCTTGGTCAGAATGTAACTCCATTGGTACACCATACCTTGCAACCCAATCGTTTGTAACCACTTCTGCTACTGTTTACGCTTCTTGGTTTGGGATTGGGTATACATCTGCCCATTTACTGAAATAATCGATAACCACCAGTACGTATTTGTTTCCGCGGTTGCTAGTAGGAAATGGACCTGCGACATCCATGGCGATCCTTTCAAATGGTGCACCTGAAATATACTGCTTCATCTGGCCATGACTTTGTGTTTTGGGCCCTTTCGCTCTGTTGCAAATCTCGCAGTTGGCAATCCACTCGGTGACCGACTGACGCAACCAACCCAGTAGAATATCTGCTTAATTTTCTCGAGCGTCTTCGTGATTCCAAGATGACCTCCACTTGGACCATTATGCAGCGCGCTGAGCACGTCAGGAGTCCTCTTTCTGGGAACAACTATCAGCTTCTTCTTGCATTGACCATCCTCACTCACCCATACCCGATGCAGCAACCAGATATCAATTCTAAACTGTTCCACTGTGCCCAATATGACTTCGCAATGGAACTCTCTGCTGACATCTCCTCTCTGCTTGGTCTTTCGTTTCGTTCAAGCCCTTGCATAACATGTGACAAATCTGTATCTTCTAGCTGACACTTTCTTAGTTGTTCCTTGTCCCATTCATCCGTACACGGTGTAGTCATTAGCCGGACATCTATAATGTCTTTTTTAACCTCGGTCTTTGAACAGTGCTTGCATTCCAAACTACATGGTCTTCGTGACATTGCATCAGCATTTCCATGGGTACTACCTTTTCGATGCTCAATGGAAAATGCATAGCTTTGTAGTCGCTCGATCCACCGTGCTAATTATCCTTCTGGATTACGGAACTGCAGAAGCCATTTCAACGCTTCGTGATCTGTCCTGACGCAGAATCGCTGGCCGCAGAGGTATTTGTGGCACTGTTTAATGCACTCTACCAATGCCAACACCTATCTCCGTGTAACGCAATAGTTCCTCTCAGGTTTTCCAATCGAACGGCTGTAATATGCAACTACCTTCTCCTGTCCATCGACCAGTTGTGATAAAACGCCTCATATAGCATATCCACTCGCATCTGTATCTAGAATAAATGTTGCTCTTGGAATCGGATATGCCAACATTGAGGCAGTGCACAAACGCTCCTTCAATGTTTGGAAAGCCACTTCTTGCTCCTTCTTCCATTCAAAAGCTTTATTTTTTCTTGTAAGCTCATGGAGGCTATGGGCTATGCTGGAAAAGTTTAGCACAAATCGGCGCTAATATGTGCACAGCCAAGGAAATTTCTCAATTCATGCAGATTCATTGGTCTTGGCCAATCCTTTACTGCCTCTATCTTTTCATTCGCAGTACAGATGCCTTCTGTCGTTACCTTGTGACCTAAACAGCGCCAGCTATTCTCTGGAAAACCTCCTCTAAGTTTTTAAGATGTTCATCGAAGTTCTTGCCCAATACGATGATGTCGTCCAAGTACACCAAGCATGTTTTCTAATGTAGTCCTTTCAATACCTGCTGATGGTTCGATGACGCCGCTGTCGCTCATTTCTTGTACGATTTGACTCACAACTTCCCGCTTCGCCAGTGGAACACTACGGGGAGCTTGACGGATCGGCCTCGCATCTCCAGTGTCAATTTGATGTTTCACAACGTTGGTGCGGCCTGATTTGGAACCATCTTGCTCAAATATGTTTGCGTATTTTAGAAGCAATTGTTTTGCTTTCCTTTGATAGTCTTCCTCTAGTCCCTCCGTCCATGCCGTGATTCAGTTGAAAGATTAATCTTGCTAGTTGAAACGTTTTCCTCGAGCTAGTCACAGTTAATAACTACTTCAGCCTCCTCTTTCGTCAGCTTGAGTGGTGACTTGGACTGGTTGAGTACCCTTACTGGAATACGACTATCTTGTTTTGTCATAGCCAAGGTTTTTCCGTCAAATACGTTCGGTGTTGATCTGTTTGCTGCTTCGTCAACCCACAATTTGTTTGTCCACAATCTCCATCAACCTTCGCCCAGATGACTGCTTCTGATTTTGGTGGTATTTACTGACTCTCTTCCACCAGCACTCGTTTACAGCTGTAGCCTCTCTCGTAGCCGAAATTAAGTGGTACATTCATGTTTTTATATCGCATCGTCTTGCTTTGCATGTCGATCTTTATGCCCTGGTCGATTAAGAAGTTCACTCCAATTATGATTTCATCAAAAATCTCTGCCACTATAAAATTGTGTACTACCGTGACGTTCCTTCCCAATTGTGACTTCACATGCCACTTCTCCTAGAACCGTGCTTCTCCAGTGGCTGTACGCAATCTTGCTCCATGCAATGGTCTTATCTTCTTGTTGACTAAATCTGCTCGAATGATGGAATTAAATGCACCCGTATCTACAGCCAATAAACGTTCCTTTCCATCCACATGCCCTCCGACAGTAAGATTGTTTGACCTTCTTCCAATTTGCTAGATAGAGATTATGGGGCATTCAATTGAGGGAGCCAGCTGTCGCCCCTTGCGGCTGACTCGCTTTAGTTTAACGACTGAGTAGATTTGGAGATTTGCTCATCTCCTTCAGCTCTGCGTTTACGGCCACCCACATTGTTGGAACTATTGGGATTGGTATTGCAATAACGTGCAATGTGCCCTGGCTTTCCACACTTAAAGCATTTGACGGCACCATCGTTTTTCTGCTGCGTTCCTTTTAATGCTTCTAAAATTGTGTCTACCCAGTCTGGCCTTTCCACTTCCACGCGATGAGCTTTGTACGCTGGCTTACTCTAAAGTGAGGCAGATTCCTGAGTTAGTGCATGGGATACTGTTTCAGCAAATGTTTGCTTTAGGCTTGCGTATGTAGCTCGCTTTGTTTCGACGTCCCGTATGCCATTTATAAAACTCTGAATCTTTACCCTTTCAGTGTATTCCACAGGTGCGTCCGCATTTGCAAGATGAGCTAATCTTTCAATGTCTGAAGCAAACTCCTGCAAAGTCTCGTTAGATTTTTGGTAGCGGTTTTGCAATTATATTTGGTAGATCTGTTTCCTATGCTCGCTTCCGTGACGTCTCTCGACAGCGGCCATCAATGTTTCATAACTGTTCCGTTCGTACTCTGGAATAGTCTGTAAGATTTCAGCTGCAGGCGCTTTCAATGCCCCGAACAGTGCAGCAACTTTATCTTCAGTATTCCAGTTGTTTACTGCTGATGTCTTCTCAAATTGAAGCTTAAAGACCTTGAATGGAACAGAGCCGTCAAAAGATGGAGTTTTTACCTTCGGATTGCTTGCTGAAACATCTGGGCGATTTAGTTGTAACTGCTCCATACGACCTTTTAAATCATCTACTTCTGCCTGAAATTGAGCCATTTTTGCATCCTGCGCTTCCAGTTTTGATTATACCTGTTCCAAAATTTCTGCCGACATTTCAGATATAATTGCCTCTTGCGCTTCCAATTGAGATACCATATATGTCTTTTGGTCTTCCAGTTGAGATGACACTTGCGACGTCATTTCTGAAATACGTGCGTCCTGTGATTCCGGTTGGGATGCTATATATATCTTTTGTTATTCCAGTTGAGTTTCCATCTTGGATGTTATACGTGTCTCCTGTGATTCTAGTTGTGTTTCCATCTTGATGTTATACGTGTCTCCTGGGATTCTAGTTGAGATGCCATTGTCGATGTTTGAGCAGATATTGCAGCCAAAATCGTGTTCAAGTATGTGCTCGTAACTGTCTGCGATGTTTCATTTTTCTCTTCAGTTTTTGTTGTCTCCTCGCTTTTCGGAATTTCACCTTTTCTTTAAGAAACAATGCACAGTCAATTGTTTCTTAACAAAACCTGAGTTGCCAGGTGAAATACAAAGAAATCTCTTTATAGGTGCGTATTGCAAAAGAAATTTGACAGACCAAATGTTTCTTAAGCAGTTTTTGAGTGCGATTTTATATTGATTATTTGGTTTTCTTAAGAACTGCATAGGGCTCTTAAATCTTCTTTGTGTTGCATTTATGATCCAATTTTAAACAAGAGAAGTCTGCACGTATTTTATTTGAGGTCTACCGCTGAGGTACATATAACAAAAGATAAGTATCATAACACTTCAGATTAGAGTTGGGTCGTTTCGTTCTGAACTTGTTCAATTGACCGGGTCTCTCAACTGAACAAGTGAACTAGATCTTCGATTTCGGTTCTATTTGTTCTTTTAGTTCATTTGTTCATTTAGTTCGTTTTATCTAATCTTATTCTTTCTCTCTTCTCGATCGCGAACATTGTAAATTCATACATACATTCGCAGAAATTCACAGTGAGCACAAATGTCGATGATGCCTCTTACACTAAAGATATGTGTGGTCATCTTTGTGTGTGGCACTGCTACAACAATATATATATGGACTATTTATGAAAAACATGAACAAAAAAGAACAGATGAACAAAAAGAACAACTTGTTCGTTCATCAGAAACAGAACGAAAGATTCGAATCTCTGAAATGAACGAAAAAGCACAACTCTACTTCAGATGTATAGCAAAATGCTGTGAAAGAATATCTGACGACTTGCACTTTTTTTTACTCTTAGATTTTAAGTTGAAACATTTTGGCATTGTGAATTCATACAAGTGGCGAATCTTTGACAAAAACGTTCACAATAATAAACAGCCTGGATCACCTGTTAAATCGCTGTTCGATTCCTCAAATCATTTGCTCAATAGTGTTTTTCAACCATTTTTGTAAGCGATTGGTACATTGGATTATTTACAAATTTTAAAATGTTTGCTGAACTGGCTGCTCATATATTCTCTATTAACTAGATTTTAGAGATAAAATATTAAAATGTAGTCTGTTTTTCTGTATACACATTTTGAAGAAAAGCTGATTTGAAACACAAATGGGCAATTCATGGCATTTCAATTTATTAACCGCGAGCATACAACAAACCTTTCTTCCATTCTCTGGCCATTCGCGACAGCCGTTCTCGCTGTCAGCAATTATTTGACATGTAGGTATGGCAATGGAGGAATAGAAAGATTTTTCACTTGTATGAATTCACAATGCATTTTGGTTTCGTTTTAAAACCAGAAGTGTATATGTATAAGTTTCAATTCTCTCAATTGTTTAACTGTTTCGTTTGATTTAAAATAGTTTTAAGATTCAAAACTTTATGTTAAGTTGTGTTAAAATTTCAGACGGATCATAGATAAAACACATGCGAGATTTCTTTACCATATGCCGGCTCTGAGTGACTGACAATTGATATAAAAAAATTCAACTGTTCATATAATTTATAATGCTTCAATGCAAACAAAACTATAACAATTTTCATTCCCGAGCGCCAAAATATTGACATTAGTACAAAAAGGTTTGGAAAATTGCAGTCTCAAAATTGTTAAAGAAAATTATTTTTCTTCTCAGAACAAGCTGAAAAAATGGTAACTGCACAATTTACAAAACATGTCAGATG
The DNA here is from genome assembly GCA_029619165.1 of Eurosta solidaginis. Classification (NCBI taxonomy): domain Eukaryota; kingdom Metazoa; phylum Arthropoda; class Insecta; order Diptera; family Tephritidae; genus Eurosta; species Eurosta solidaginis. Next base: position 17,504 of record JARSSU010019879.1, on the reverse strand, counting down.
ATTAAGGAGCGGAAAATCCGAAACATATTTTAAACAAAAACTGAAATAGTACAAATCATGACTCAATTATATGGTTGGTTCATTTCATCATCTTATTTTATTTTTTCATTGCACTGGCGTTGGGAATGTCAAAAGGAAATGACAAACGCAACACGTTGAAAATTATTTACTGCTGTGGAGGTCAGTTATTTATTAATAGGTAGTTTCAGATCGATTTAAGTTATTATAATAGTGAATGCATCTAATTTATAATTTACCACAACACATAAGACTAGCAATGTTTAATGTTTTATTTCTATTCTATTCGTCTAACGCCAACACACAGATTTTGACAATCTGTACAAAGGTAGGTTGTTGCTGTAGAGATGAGCCAACCATATAGTTGAACCGTTGTACAAATTAAGCAAAACCGTTCCAGCACACCCATACGTTTTTCCTGTATCTTTCAAATGTATTTGTTACGAAATATTCTATATAGTTTTTTCAGGTGCGTTAAGTTAGCAGAGCAAGGTCAGCAGAATAAAAAACCTTTATATACTAAATGGGGCGATCATTAAGTGCCGCATTCGCGAATTAAGTGATCTTATATTTTTTGAGAAATTAAGTGCTCTGCCAGCTTAACGTTAAGCTAGCGGCGCACTATTTGAGAAAAGGTTAAAGACACCTCCAAAATACCAAATTATGCATAGAAAATTATGTGCTCATTAAGTGCTCTACGAATTATGACGGAAATTTGAAATTTTTATGAAAAAACATTTTTATTTTTTTTGTATGAAATTAACCCCTTTCACCATATAACATGTTACATAATGCTAGGAACACGATTGTTATATATGATAAATAAAGAACTGAATAGGGGCTAATTAAGTGCTGCTTTCCTAAATTAAGTGCTCTTATATTTTTCGAGAAAACAAGCGCTCTGCTAGCTTAACGTTGACCTAGCAGCGCACTATGTGAAAAAGGTTAAGAGAACCTCAAAATCATCAAAATATGTATATAAAATTAAGTGCTGTTTAGGTGCTCTACGAATTGTCAAAAATATTCCAAAGTTTTCATATATTTTTCGAGAGGTAGAGGGCGGCGCCCACTCCGCTGGAAGGACCAGGTGGAAAACGATTTAAACTCCCTTGGTGTGACCAATTGGCGCCGGTTGGCAGAGGAACGGTTAAGCGTCAATTAAGTAAGTAAGTAAGTAAGCTGGCTTAACATTAATCTGTTTGAGAAAGGGTTAAAGGCACCTCCAAAATACTATCTTATGTATGGAAAATTAAGTGCTCTACGAATTACGACAAAATTAGAATTTTATATGAAAATAAAATTTGTTTATTTTCTGGAAAAATGTAGGAAAATGTTGTAATATTTATGACAATTCGTAGAGCACTTAATTTTCTATACATAATTAGATGTTTTTGAGATGCTCTTAACCTTTTTTCGCATAGTGGCGGCTAGCTTAACGTTAAGCTGGCAGAGCACTTAATTTCTCGAAAAATATAAGAGCACTTTATTCGCAAATGCGACACTTAATGAGCACCTAACTTTGTATATAAAGGTTTTTTGTTCTGCTGACCCTGCTCTGCTAACTTAACGCACTTGTTTTTTGCATGTTCTGAACAGTGTTTGCTATTTTGGTGCTTTTGGAGCCAGATCTAGCCCTTTTTTGCTTTTAACTCCAAAAATTCCGGTTTAGCTCCTAGCTCTTTTTTGGCTCCAAATCTATTTCGGCAATACGTATTGTGAAATTTGTAATGTGTTTTATGTGTGTCGAAGTTTTGTTTTATTTGTTTCTTTATGTATGATGTTGCAACTCGGTACTCAACTGATAACCAAAACTTTAATCAATAAAATGTGTCATGAGGTTGTACATTTGCTTTTCCAGCTTGTGCAACAGCATAGTGTCACCTTCTAAGGGTTTCGTCCCTTTAACTTCAGATTATAATAAATTTTTGTCTCCCGTACCTTATTTTCATTATACCTTTGAAGAATATATACGAACTAAAAAAGAAGATAAATGTATAGACGAATTTATTGAAAGAAAGATACGTAATATATGTCGCGACTTCTTAAATTAATAGAGCACTTAAGGCAACGCTTGCCGCAAAATATAGAAACGCTTAGCAAAATAGATTTCTTTTCAGTTGAAAACACATTGAGAATTGTGAATCTCAATTGTTTTCATATTTCACAAATGAAAAAAACAAGTATAGCACTGATGAAATAACTAGGTTAGAAATGCAGTGGAAGAATATCTATCTCCAAAATTGGAAAAATGTGACTTCAACTTTAAGTTTTTGGTTTGAGGTTAAAGAGTTTAAGAACGCGTTAAATGAAAACTCTTTGCAAGAGCTTTTCGATTTTGTGCTTACATTTTTTTTTGCTGCCAATAAGTAATGCTGGAGTTGAAAGAATGTTTTCAAACATGAGTTTAATTAAAAGCAAACACAGAAACAAAATGAATTTAGTTATGTTGATTTCGCTTCTGACAATAAGAAGTGGGCTTAAACGACTGAATAAATGCTGTCATGACTTTGAAATAAACAACGATCTCTTAAAATTAATGAACACAAAAATATTTATGACCAATTGGCGCCGGTTGGCAGAGGAACGGTTAAGCGTCAATTAAGTAAGTAAGTAAGTAAGCTGGCTTAACATTAATCTGTTTGAGAAAGGGTTAAAGGCACCTCCAAAATACTAACTTATGTATGGAAAATTAAGTGCTCTACGAATACGACAAAATTAGAATTTTGTATGAAAATAAAATTTGTTTATTTTCTGGAAAATGTAGGAAAATTTTGTAATATTTATGACAATTCGTAGATCACTTAATTTTCTATACATAATTAGATGTTTTTGAGATGCTCTTAACCTTTTTTCGCATAGTGGCGGCTAGCTTAACGTTAAGCTGGCAGAGCACTTATTTCTCGAAAAATATAAGAGCACTTTATTCGCAAATGCGACACTTAATGAGCACCTAACTTGTATATAAAGGTTTTTTGTTCTGCTGACCCTGCTCTGCTAACTTAACGCACTTGTTTTTTGCATGTTCTGAACAGTGTTTGCTATTTTGGTGCTTTTGGAGCCAGATCTAGCCCTTTTTTTGCGTTTTAACTCCAAAAATTCCGGTTTAGCTCCTAGCTCTTTTTTGCCCTTTTTAAAATGTTTGCCCCTTTTTGGCTCCAAATCTATTTCGGCAATACGTATTGTGAAATTTGTAATGTGTTTTATGTGTGTCGAAGTTTTGTTTTATTTGTTTCGTTATGTATGATGTTGCAACTCGGTACTCAACTGATAACAAAACTTTAATCGATAAAACTGTGTCATGAGGTTGTACATTTGCTTTTCCAGCTTGTGCAACAGCATAGTGTCACCTTCTAAGAGTTTCGACCCTTTAACTTCAGATTATAATAAATTTTTGTCTCCCGTACCTTATTTTCATTATACCTTTGAAGAATATATACGAACTAAAAAAGAAGATAAATGTATAGACGAATTTATTGAAAGAAAGATACGTAATATATGTCGCGACTTCTTAAATTAATAGAGCAATTAAGGCAACGCTTGCCGCAAAATATAGAAACGCTTAGCAAAATAGATTTCTTTTCAGTTGAAAACACATTGAGAATTGTGAAACCTCAATTGTTTTCATATTTCACAAATGAAAAAAACAAGTATAGCACTGATGAAATAACTAGGTTAGAAATGCAGTGGAAGAATATCTATCTCCAAAATTGGAAAAATGTGACTTCAACTTTAAGTTTTTGGTTTGAGGTTAAAGAGTTTAAGAACGCGTTAAATGAAAACCCTTTCCAAGAGCTTTTCGATTTTGTGCTTACATTTCTTTTGCTGCCAATAAGTAATGCTGGAGTTGAAAGAACGTTTTCAAACATGAGTTTAATTAAAAGCAAACACAGAAACAAAATGAATTTAGTTATGTTGATTTCGCTTCTGACAATAAGAAGTGGTCTTAAACGGCTGAATAAATGCTGTCATGACTTTGAAATAAACAACGATCTCTTAAAATTAATGAACACAAAAAATATTTATGAATGTAGCAATAATAATAATTCATCTTCTGAGGACGAAATCATAGATTTTGAAGTCTAAGGCCCTTCAAACATATCTCGTCCCAACATAAACTTGAATATCGCACACGTGTATTTTAATGGTGATTCGACACCCGTAGGACGTTAAAAATTTAATAAAAAAATTGGAAAAAATTTAAATTAATTTTCATCGGCCAACATTTTGGCAAGTCGTATTTTTGGCGAACCTATAGCCGTGCCGTCATTGTAGTAGTGTGAAAAATACTTCCTACTTTTTAATGATACCTTACCGCCAAATGGCAAAACAAAAGTTAAAAAATAAAACGTATTTTTGTTGTTAAAAAGTATAAAATGAACTATAAAAACAGTATTATTTATGTACCTCTATTGTACCTTATTTTTTTGTTGTGATTTTACTGTACCTTTTTTATAACTTTGTTTAAGATCTCAAATCAATCTAAATGTGAAATCTTATATTGAAAAATATACATATACTTTTAGCTCTTTTTGCAACGTGTTTTGGATTTTCTTGAAGAAATTTAGCTCTTTCTAGCCCTTTTTTCTAGATTCTAGCCCTTAAGAAATTTTTTTCCTGGCCACACTGGTTCTGAACCATGTGTTTTTTTGTAAGTTGACACCATGGCGGAACGATACAAGGTGGCAGCATGGGACAGCTGATTTTATGCTTTTTTTATTTGATTTGATACATCAAAATACGGCGCAGTACGATTTTGACGTTTGTCCATCGAATTTACAAAAACAAAGTTCATGAAATTTTTATTTATGTTTGTAGGTATGTCACCATGCTGCCACCTTGTATCGTTCCGCTATGGTTGACACATCTCCCTTTTTTTGGTGAACATAAGGTCAATGACGTGCCGTAATTATACATATTAAAGCTAAAAATTAGGATTCCATTTTTTGTAGTCACTCTAATGTACATATTCATGTACATATGTATACATATCATGTTTATACCAGAGACGTAAATTTATATTAGTTACACGTTCTTTGGTTTATACAGTGTGTATCACACAATTCAATTGATTTTCGTTTCGTTCTCTATAACATAGCTCCATTGTCTTACAGGTGGCCATGAAATTTGCTTCAAATTAAGAAAACTTTTTCATAAGTACCAAAAATGCGGAAGTTTTATAATTCGTATCAAATAATACATTCCAAATATTCCAAACGTTTCATAGAATTGTATATCTTATTGTTCCACCTCTCACCATATGATTGATATACATATGTACAATGCCTTGTGCATTTGTCCCACATTTATTCGTATTCGTACACATGCATACGCCATTTTCGAGTAATCGAAACAATAAAACACGGGCCAGGCTTCCTATAGTGTTTAGACCAGGGATGCACCTTAACGTAAGCTAATCGTTTATCAAAAAATTTCCACCGTTTCCGTTGAAACACTTCGAAATATTATCGATAAAGAAATTATCAAGATAAATTGTATCTCGTTTTTAACCGAAACCAAAAGCTTTCGTTAACGTTAAGAACGTTAACAAAAACGTGATACTTTATGTTTGAATTGTGCTGGCAATGCTATAGCCATGGTGAAGCCGGAAGGTGATAACAGCGAGCGGACATACACACAAACTCTATGTAATTTGTTTGTGTAATATGTTGGTGGTAATGTCAAAAATACTCTGAGAAATGTTCGTACTGTCAAAATTCATGAGAAAAGTGGCAATCAGCTTGGCTAATGCTTTCACCTTTAATGACTCCGCCATCAATCAGCTTTGCCAGCATAGTTTGAAATTAATAATCAACATAAACGATTTGACTTCGTTTTGATATGGCAGAAAACGAAACAAAATCATTTCGTTAATTTAACGTTCTTAACGTTAATAAACGAAACGAAATGACTTTGTTTCGTTTATTAGCGTTACTTATCGTAACGAAATGATATCTGTTCGTTGGTTAAGCATGCCTGGTTTAGACAGATTTATAGGTAAACTGTACTTTCGAATTATTTATTTAATTTGCTTCGGCTGACTGCAGAGCGCTCGCTTTAAACCAGGCATGCTTAACGAACGAAACGATATCATTTCGTTACGATAATCAACGTTAATAAACGAAACGAAGTCATTTCGTTTCGTTTATTAACGTTAAGAACGCCAAATTAACGTTAATTTGACGATCTTAACGTTAATAAACGAAACGAAGTGACTTCGTTTCGTTTATTAACGTTGATTATCGTAACGAAATGATATCGTTTCGTTCGTTAAGCATGCCTGCTTTAAACCATGCTAGGAGAGAAGCAATATTTGTTTTTTATATACATATTTTAGAATCTTGAAACGTTTTTGGCACTATCAGCTTCAAAAATGTTGTATAAGAATAATGTTTACAGCTTTCTATATATTATAACAACGCTTGTCGTTCTACTGTCATTAGCCTGCCTCACTCCACTGCGATAAAAATTTTTCTTACTATAGTTTAAGACATTTGTATTGTGTAAATATACTACCGCAGTTGGAGTTATGTTATGCTCGGCCTTTTGCACAAAACCATGATTTCCCTTATAAAGGTAAGTTCGGTAACTCTTGGAATGGGCCCATGAAGCGGTAGAAGTAGGTCGAAGGCAGTTCAAAAGGTTTGCTGCGAGAAACCCTCGGTTCTGCAACCGGTACGAGGAGGAAGAAGCGTCGAATGGCAGAATGAAGAGGCAACGTTCGGCGGAAGGCGACAAGCCTGCTTTCAAGAGGCAGAAAGGACCCAATCCTAGAGCCGCGAGGCAGGGCAGTCGCATAGACAAGACAAGTAGGCCCAAATCTGTAAGACAGATGGGCTCCAATAGCGAGGTAGAACCTACCTCGAAAGCTGCGAGTCAGAGGGAAGTTCCAACTACGGAAGTAGGAGATAAGCCAAATGAAGATAACGCTAAGACTACGGCTTTCTCGGAGGCGCTAAAGGGAGTTAACGCTAAGACTCCGGCTTTCTCGAAGGTGCCAAAGGGAGATAACACTAAGACCCCTGCTTTTCCCGAGAAGATGAGTGATGTGGCAAAGCAGTCACTGACTGTGGTGCTGGTTGATCGTAGCAGTCCTTTCGGACAAATGACTACTGAAAGGTGGAGATCTGTGGATAGGGAGCTTATTAGCTTAAAGCTTAAGATGATGCGGGAACAACTAAGTAAGCCCCTTCCAACCTTTGATTCGGGGGATGGTATACTGGTGTGAAGATGATAGCGTGCGACAACATCGCGAGCTTGCGGTGGCTGGAGGAAGTGGTTCCAAACCTCCAAAGGCAAGGCACGAACGCGCGGTTTCAGGTGGTGCATAAAGCGCAAATCCCCACGGTACCAAAAGACAGGTGGAGGTCCCCGACGTCACCACGAACGTGCTAGAAGAGGACCAACCGCTAAATGGTGCTGTGACTCGCACAGAGGAACACCCGGTACAACAGTCACGAGAGGCTGAAGGGGGCCTCGAATACTCTAAACCAAAAGGGCAAGGGGAGGTCGACGACGTCAAGACGAAGGTGCTGGAGGGGGACAAACAGCCCAATGGTGCTGCGAGTCCTACAGATAAACCTCCAACACAGTAAAGTGGCGTCGAGCGAACTCCCCTAACCCTTGAGAAGGGTTCGTTTTTGACGTGGGGCTGATCCAGGAGCCGTGGCTCTCATCGGGAGGAAAGGTTTCTGGACTTAGCGCGCGCGGGTTTGGCGTTTACTATGCGCAAACGGAAGGACGGGTGCGAGCTGTAGTAATGGTAAGGAAACAGTTGCATTCATATATGCTGCCTAATTACACCACTAAGGATCTCGTAGCGGTGGCCGTTGAGCAAAAGAATAAGCAGGCATTTATCCTGGCGTCCTGCTACATGGCCCATGCTGCGGAGGTTCCACCGATAGAGTGCAAAAGGCTAGTACAGGAGGAAGGCGCAAAGGGCGGTTGGTAATAGGCGCAGATCAAATGCGCATCACAATGCGTGGGGAGGAGCAGATACGAACGAGAGAGGCGAATCTCTATTTTGTTACATCCTGCAAACCAATTTGCAGATAGCCAACAGGGGAAATGTCCCTACATACATTGGTCCAACTTCCAGAAATGTTCTGGATATTACATTGGGCTCCGAGCGTGATATATCAAGGTATGATTGGATGGTTTTTGATAGACCATCCTTCTCCGACCATGCGTATATCAGCTTCAGCATCCCCCTAAAGAGGGTAGAGAATGGAGGAACCTTTAGAAACCCTAGGTCAACGAACTGGACTAAATTCCAGAAACATGTAGAAACAAAACTGGGACAACCCAAAGAGGTTGCTAATGTAGAGGAACTGGAGGAGTCGAATGAATTCCTAACAAGGACGCTTAGGACTGCGTATAACAAAGCTTGCCCTCTAAGAAAGTTCAGAGGAAAAGCAAAGCCGCCATGGTGGAGCAATGAGCTGAGTCTTCTAAGAAGACAGGTAAAAGAAATGTTTAAGCTCGCAAGGACCGCGGAAAGCGAAGCGTGTCGGGACGAGTACAGGGATCTACTGAGGATCTACAAGCATGAAATTACCAGGGCGAAGAGAAACTCATGGAAAAGTTTCTGTACGGACATAGAGTGCTCCAGCGAAACAGCACTGTTGAAAAAAGTCCTAGCAAAGGGAAACATAGTCCAGGGACTAATAAAGAAAGAGAACGGGGAATGGTCACGTAATAGTGAGGAATCCCTTGAGGGGCTTCTCGATACACATTTCCCATCGGGAGACGGTTTAGAAGAGCCAGCAGACATCACTCACACTTCGATCACGGAGCTAGTAGTGCCGGGCTTGGCGACCGATACCAAAATCGAGTGGGCAGTGAAGACGTTTTCTAAGTTTAAATCGCCGAGAGTATATTCCCTGCCATGCTACAAGTCTCAAGTGGGGCGGTCGTGGAATGGCTTAAAATAATATTCGATGGGTGCATAAGACTGAATCATGTACCGCACTCTTGGAGAACTGCTCGTGTAGCTTTTCTACCCAAGGCGGGGAAGATCGGTCACGTGTATCCCAAAGACTATAGACCCATTAGCTTAACATCATTTCTGTTCAAAACCTTTGAGAGGCTGATAGATGTGTACATAAAGTCCAACGTGGATGAAAAGCTGCTCTCCACAAAACAGCATGCGTACACCAAAGGCAAGTCGGCAGAAACCGCATTGCATAGGGTGGCAATAAGCATAGAGAAATCCCTGGAATATAAGGAGTATGCTCTACGAGTCTTCTTGGACATTGCTGGGGCTTTCAATAATGTTGCAAAATGGGGGATTATGGATGGTCTAAATTACATTAAAGTACATCCTGCCTTAATCAGATGGATCGGCTGCATGTTAAATTGCAGAAAGATTACATCACAATGGGGATTGTACGAGGCCACGAAATCAGTGGACAGGGAGCACACCGCAGCGAGGGGTGCTATCACCTCTGGTGGGGCCGCTGGTCATCAACCAACTGCTCAGGCAATTCGATGAGGGACCCGTAAAACTTACGGCTTATGCAGATGACGTTGCAATTGTCATAAGTGGAAAGTGCCTTCCAACGATTAGTTCTTTGATGGATGGAGCGTTTCGGGATATTCATACCTGGGCATCAAATGTCGGGTTGAAAGTCAATGCGGAGAAGACGGATATGGTCTTCTTTACAAAGAGGTACAAGGTCCCAAATTGGACCAGGCCTAAGTTATGAGGGGTGACCTTACAGGAGAAACCTTGCACAAAATATCTAGGAATCATCCTAGACAGTAAGCTGTCATGGAAGCTCAACGTGGAGGAGAGGGTCAAGAAGGCCTCAACGGCACTATGCATGTAAAAGAATGCTGGGGTGTACGTGGGGCCTATCGCCCTCTCTTTCTCATTGGGTTTTTACAGCGATTGTAAGCCCTATTCTATACTATGGAGTTCTTGTTTGGTGGAAAGCCACACAAAAACCAACATACCTCAAAAATTAGAGGGGGTATGCAGACTATCGATGCTTTGCATTACGGGAGCCCTGAAAACAACCCCGACGGCTGCATTGTATACCATTCTGCACATTCCACCTGTAGACCTGGTAGCAAAGAACAAAGCATTAACGACCGCAACCAAGCTCGGTGCTTCGGGGCAGCTTGAGCGCCGACCATATGGCCATAGTAGTATAGCGTCATCAGTCAAAGACGAACAGTCTACCTGATTCCCTATCTGCGCTTCGAGGGAGATCTTAAGGCCACAATAGAGGTGGACGGTTGCCGCAAGGGTGCGCAAATGTCGGACGAGGCGATACATGTGTAAAACGATGGTTCCAAAGAAGTGGAAGGAGTAGGGTCTGCGGTATACTGCGCTGATCCGGTAATAAGCAGATCCTACAGGCTGCAGGATTACTGTATCGTTTTCCAAGCGGAAATATTAGCCGTAACCAAAGCAGTATAAACCCTGGAAGAGAATAGCTTAAGCTGCAACCGTGTTAACTTTTATATTGACAGTCAAGCAGCATTTAAGGCAATAATCTCGCATAGCACAGCATCTAAATGCGTGTTAGAGTGTAAGCAGTCTCTGGAGAGAATCGGGACAGGGAGAAGCATACATCTATATTGGCCATCTATATCCCAGGGCATATGGGAATAGATGGGAATGAAAAGCAGACGAACTAGCTAAAAAGGGCGCATCCCTTGAAGCTTGCTCCGTAGACGTCCCAATTAGATTGGGCGAGATTAAGCGAAGGCGAGAGGTGCACATATCGACCAAGCGGGAAAGGCGTGGGTTCAAGCGCGGGGGTGTAAAGTGTCGAAGATTATGTGTAGGTCTTACAACCTTAGACTAACACAGTTGCTTCTATCATTAAAAAGAGAGGACTGTAGACTCATGACGGGTATTCTGACTGGACACTGCCTTCTGGAGTCACATGCCTTTAAATAAGGCTTGGTCAGTGATAGCAGATGTAGGAAGTGCGGGTTGGAAGAGGAAACGATCGAGCACGTTCTGTGCTCGTGCCCTGCACTTGCCAGGCTAAGACTCCAGCTATTAGGAGTGATACAGCTGTCAGATCTAGAAGCAGCACGTGGCTTAAGTCCTAGGAAGCTTCTAGTATTTTCCAAGAGGACGGAGTTATTTTATAACATAGGTCTTGGTTTTTGATAGGGTTTTTCGGTTTGGTCGTTAAAACAAACTTCTGGTAACACTACGGACTCAATCAGTCTATGTGAGGGCCTCATGGACCGGCCAGTTCAACCTAACCTAACCTAAGTTCGGTAACTCAGTGTTAAGTGTCTTTGTCGTATTTCATTATCCGCTACTATGGTGCATCACCAGGTGAAGTAAATATAAAATATAGAAGATGGACGCTATCTGAAAAGGGTACTGATGTCTTTGGAACGTTCAGAACAGGGTAAAATTTTTACCCGCTTTGAAAAAGTTACAGTAGAAAAATAAATATATTGCTTCGAATTACAGACACTCAGCCCTATTCTGCATTTCGTGGATTGGAATTTTTTTCGATTTGGCAATTTTGGTATTCTGTGTTCCAATCTATTTCGATCCAACTACGAATCGTTCGATTTTGTGTATTCTGCATTTCGATCGTAGTTCCGCTTTTCTAAGTTGAAAATTAGTTGGCGGAAAAATATTTTCTTTTTCTGTTTTTTATTGATTTATAACAGGATTTTAACAAAAATGTAAGTAAAACTTGTTAAGAAACGAAGAAGGCTTGATGATGATTGTTTTTTATATGTTTCCAGGTCAAAAACAACGTCGATGTCGAAGTCCTTGGACGTATTTGCCCCGCAAAAGTATCTAAAGCATACTTGAAAGCATCCTTATTAAGTCGAAAGTTTTTTTTTACCTAAATAAGAAAATAAGTCATTAAACTTTACCACTTTTAAGTTCAATTTCTTAAAATTCGTCACTCATCTCAAATGGATTACACAAATCTCGCAATATTTGCCTTTCCATTCTCGCCTGGCCATTTTCGTATGCGTTGCTTTCCAACTCCACAAATAATGCCACGGCTATTGATTCCATTATAATAGACAGCTATAATTTGTGTCTGTTCGTTGGTTTCAGTTATATGCCAAAGCAAGCTGCCGGAGTAGAGGAAGGTGACGCGAAAACGTAAACAATCCTTGCGGAAAGAATAAATAAACCTTTATAAAGTATTTTAGGCCAGTGCAATGATATTAGCATCCATAAAATTCAGAAAATGTCAACTATATTCGTGCAGGAATCCGTTTTAACAAAACTTGGTGGCCACGGCAGGGAATTGGCCAAAATAACGACAAAAACACACTTACAATTATGAAAGCACTTCACTCAAAAAAATATAACACTGCGGCAATATATTCTACTGCTTTTTTGTACAAAATGGCGTGGATAATGAAATATAAACGTTTTTCAGTGTTTTTTAAAAATTTTCTTTAATTTATTTTGTTCCAATGTTCACACATTCCGTACAAACAGCTGATTTCGAAAAATCTTTTGCTCTTCCTCTTCTCGTTACGAATATACAGAATACCCAACTTCGATTAAAGCGGAGCGTAGAACGGGAACATAATCGAAATGAAGAATAGGGGTGACTGTGTTTTTTCGGCATATCAGTGCCACCTAACCCTAATGCAGAAGGGATACACAGGACCAGTGTGAGGTTACATAAAAAACTTAAACTGTGATGAGCAGTAAAATTCGATGAATGCGTCTAAAGTAAACTGACCTCTGACAAACTTGATCAGAAGATCCACCAAAAACTCCTGACAGTTGAATTCATGGTGTATCACTAATGTTACCAGGTTATTATTTACCAAAGTATCTCAGGTGATATACTAGCCCGCGGCAGTCGGCATATAGGGGAGGACGGGGTACGTTTGACACTTTCACTTAAAAGGCGTTTATTTTCTATAACATATAATATAATTTTAAAAGAGTTAAATGTGTAGAAGCTCCGGGGTTTACATGTGCAATAATGAAAATAAAAAATTAGAAAAAAAGTGTAGCTAATTTTTATTTGCATTTGAAAATTGTTATATAATTATTCAAATGTGCCCCACAGTGGGGCGCATTTGACTTTTTTCGAGTCACATTTGACCATATTTTCTGCTGTTTTCTCAATAATTTATTTGTGAATATTTTGTTAAAAAAAGACTCAGTTTGTTTGTACTATTTAGTCTTATTATAAAAAAAGAAAATTCAAGTTTAGATTCAGTGTAGGTATTTATACTTATTATAACAAAAGATAGAATTGAAGTTTAGAAAAACTATTTTATGTATAAGCTGTCAAATTTAACATCAAATAATTATTTGGTGCTGCTGCGACAAATTGATGCTGGGTTATTGGAATCGGAAGTTTAAACTCAATCTTGGTTCTAAGTGTTATAGATATGTCTTTTATAACAGGTTGTATAAAAAATCAGTTGTCTGGAGATAGACTACGCAAATAATTTATATTGTGGGTGGAATCGCAAAATATCTCTTCAAATAAAATGGCTTCTTGCAATTTTTCCCGAAGTCGGCCAAAAGTTATTCTCCAACCTTTAATACCTCGTCGTCCAATAACTTGAATTTTGAAATGTCTAGCGAAGCTTTTTTTTCAAGCCTAGCCAGGCTTGTTTTTTTTCAGGCTTTCTTAGTGTAAGCCAAGGATTTCCCTTCAAAAATCCATAGGGCCTGCTTTCTCCAGCCGCCTTTTTAGTTATCCAACTAGATGTACATGATATGTTATTGCGACCACAAACTCATAAACAAATCTCGAAATGTATCGTAAGACAATGTGTCGTAAGACATATGCAAAAAAAGCACACTTCTATGCATATTCAACAAATTGTTCTTCTTGAAATTTTGTTAGCGTTTGATGGCTTATGTTTTTAGAGTAATAACTAAAATTCTATCACAACTACTGTCGTTTCCAGAGCCCGAATCGTTCCTCAAAGGATCTACTTTCTTCATTCGCATGATCAAAGTTATTCTTTTTATATTATACTCGTACTTCGCCGCTACGAACGTAACTGTTTCGCGCTTATGCCTAATGTCTGAAATGCTTTCTTCATATCGTTCTCATTTATCTGGCATCGGTTGGTATTTCTCTTGTAGTTACGAACCATTATTATATTAGAACTGGGCAATAGAAAACTATTTGTATTATTATTTATCAACATATGTTTAATGGGGAACATTTGACATTTGTCAAATTTGCCCCTTTGGCGAATGTCAAAGGTGCCCCATTCTACTTACCGTTTCGTTTTCTTGAATTTTGCAAACTGTATTTCACTTCAGAAAAAAATACTATTTAATTTTGTAAAGACCCGTGCAGGGGGACCTATTTCAAAGGATGCCACAAAATTACCGGTTCTTATTGTTTTGAAGAAAGCGTCCGATCTACGAAAAATTACAACAAAGATCGCGAAAATGTAAAAACACGTGTTACTTCCGTACGCGTTGAAATATAATAGTGAATTTTTTTGCTGTTTCTTTTCATTAGACTAAAGCCGGACGCATTGGTGCCGTATGTCGTATCGCTGTATCCGTATCCCTAACGTAATCAGCTGTTTATCGTTACGACGGTTAACCAAAACCCAATTGGTTGGCTACGATACGGTTACGACCTTAGCGGCACCAATAATCGATTGCATTGATTCTCATAAGGTTGGTCGAATCAGCTGTTAAAAGGTTACCGATACGGTTACCGATAAAGCACCAATGTCTCCAGCTTAAGGTCCTTTCCACATCTGTATATTTTTCATAAACGCCCCCGTACACACTACAGACAGTAAAGTCAAATGTTCCCCAGTGTCAAATGTACCCCGCTGTTGTTGTTGTTGTTGTTGTTGTAGCGATAAGGTTGCTCCCCGAAGGCTTTGGGGAGTGTTATCGATGTGATGGTCCTTTGCCGGATACAGATGCGGTACGCTCCGGTACCACAGCACCATTAAGGTGCTGGCCCGACCATCTCGGGAACGATTTATGTGGCCACATTAAACCTTCAGGCCATCCCCTCCCTCCCCAACCCCAAGTTCCATAAGGAGCTTAGGGTCGCCAGAGCCTCGTCTGTTAGTGAAACAGGATTCGCCGCGGCTAGGTGAGGTTGACAATTGGGTTTGGAGAAGCTATATGTTGCGCTGGCAACCTGCAGGGTTGCGCTACACAGCCCCTTGAATCTGGTATTTTAGTCGCCTCTTACGACAGGCATACCTACCGCGGGTATATTCTGACTAACCCGCTGGGGGAAATGTACCCCGCTCTCCCCTAACCATCAGATGCTGATCTGATCGAGCCGGATTTGTATATTCTAAATTACAATCCATAGCTGTAACATTCCTCTTATCTTATTGGTCTGATTTTTAGGCCAAAACAACAACAACAGTGAGTTACAATTTTTTGAAGCTATATTTAGAATTCCATTGCTTTAGCGAAATTTTTACATAGATATGGTGTAATACGACAGTTTTGGTGTTCTTGTTGTAGGAATGACAAAAACATTCCTCGAAAGTCTTCAGTAGCGCTGCACAGGAGAAAATCCTTAGTTGGATATGACGTGATTACAAATAGTTTGTTTTAACAAAGACCTGATTAAATTTTATTGGAACAAATTATACATACATATATGGACGTAATAGAGTAGCACGGACACACACAGCGACCGCCGTGGTGTGATGATGGCGTGCTCCGCCCACCACACCGAAGATTCGGGTTGACGCCCCGGGCAAAGCAACATCAAAATTTTAGAAACAAGTTTTTTCAGTTGGCAGATAATTTTTCGAAGCGGAGTCACCCCTCGGCACTGTTTGGCAAGCACTTCGAGTGTATTTCTGCCATGAAAAGCTTCTCAGTGAAAACTCATCTGCCATGCAGCTGCCGTTCGAAGTCGGCTTATAACAAGTAGGTCCTGTTCCGTCAATTTCTAGGAAAAAATTAAAAGAAGCACAACGCAAATTGGAAAAGAAGTTCGGCTTAAAATCTCTTCGGAGGTTATTGCGCCTTACATTTATTTTTATTTATTTAGGAATAAAAAACATTGCTTAATAAAAATTGACACACGGCTGACAAAAAAAAATATTCACGTTCTGTGAAGTGATAAAATGAAAATGAGTTTTCAAACATTTGAACAAATTTTTTTTTGAAATTGTTTTTCATTTTATCACTTCATAGAACGCGAATTGCCCTCCCTAAATATTCATTTCATCATGGCTTTAAGTAAACAATTTTTTACTTGTATTGAAAAAACTAATAAATAATAAAAAGATAATCTTTTGAAATTCAGCTCCTCATTTATGCTCTGCTAAGGCGGGTTTCCAAAATTTTCTGAGATATGGCGTTTTGTTGTTGTTGTTGTAGCGATAAGGTTGCTCCCCGAAGGCTTTGGGGAGTGTTATCGCTGTGATGGCCCTTTGCCGGCTACAGATCCGGTACGCTCCGGTACCACAGCTTCATTAAGGTGCTAGCCCGACCATCTCGGGAACGATTTATGTGGCCATATTAAACCTTCAGACCATCCCTTCCCTCCCCACCCCCAAGTTCCATGAGGAGCTTGGGGTCGCCAGAGCCTCGTATGTTAGTGATACAGGATTCGCCGCGGATAGGTGAGGTTGACAATTGGGTTTGAAGCTATATATTGCGCTGGCAACCTGAAGGGTTGTGATACACAGCCCCTTGAATCTGGTATTTTAGTCGCTTCTTACGACAGGCATACTTACCGCGGGTATATTCTGACCCCCTAACCCGCTGGGGGAATATGGCGTTTTCGTTGCCGCCAGCTGAGATATAGTGATAGTCCACGCCAGAAAGCTTTATTTCCTTCTGTCGGCGACCGTTTTTTTTTGTTTTGAAAGGGAGAGAAATTATTACTATTATTAAGAAATTACAACCGCAGCTCAATTTCTCTTTCAGAAACTAAAAATTTAAATGAAGATGAAGGCGCATAGAAAAATATATAACTAAAAAAATGTTTTTTATTTATATACAGAAAGGCAATTCTCTCAGTCTAGAAAAAGTATCAAACGTTAAAAATGTTCCACGTTTTCTAGACCAAATATACAACGCTCAGAGAATGCACCACTTACACTTGTAATATCCTTTTCATCTGATAAGGCATATAGCGCAAAAAGTTAAATATAAAATGTCTACATATTTTCTGAATTAAAAAAAGCACCATTTTTGGATTTTGCGTTGAAATTTCAGTTCCAACACTCATGTCACATTTATACTTAAGTATATGGTTACGAATATTAGCAAAACTAAGGAGTGCTGCCGTCTCTAAGCCGATGCTAAGCAGTGACGTGAATGCACATCAATAATTCAATCATTATGTATCTACATAAACGAAAAATAACTGCGTCTACATATATGTACCATGTACGTATACGAGCAGCGGAGAGTCAATGCACTAACATGCATATATCTGAGATACTCCTATAAGTATGCAATGAGAAAAACTATAAAATTGTGCAATTTTAGTTATAGCTGAGAAGTTTGTGAGCTCATGGACAATGCTAGTAGATTCTAGAAAATGCGA
>JARSSU010019878.1:0-65898 GCA_029619165.1 Eurosta solidaginis | reverse complement strand
AATCAAACTGAATTACTTCTTACTCGCCTGCCCCGCTTTTATAGTTTACGCTGCATACTTCTAGGCTCTTCGATTTCCAGAACTTACTAGTTAGTTTCGGCTACAAAATCGCCAGCCACAACTACGTGCACAAATTATTGCTCTCTGTTGTGACAACTCAGATAAGATATATGCATGTGTTTGTGCATTGCCGCTCCGCTGCTCGTATACGTACATATGTGTAGACGCAATTATTTATTCGTTTATGTAGATACATAATGATTGAATTATTGATGTGAATGTTTGTAGTTTACAGTCTCTCGCGCATACATAGGCGTATAAGTAAATGCATCTGTGTGTGACATCTTTCGGCTGCCTTATATATGTGTATACATGATTTGATTATTGACGTAAATACTGCTTATCGTGGCCTTAGCATCGCCTTAGTGATGGAATAACTTAGTGATGTTAATATCCGTGAAAATATTTTATATTTCATTTAATTTAGTTGTATTTTATTTGGCTTGTATTTCATAAAATCATATAAATCTAAGAAAATAATAAATAAAATAAGATGTTTTTAACTTAAACCTGAATACCCAACCGTGATTTGTTTTTGTAAGCACTTTTTGTTTACCATTATCTCTGGCTCTTATTTTGAACTAAAACATTAGTGTATACATCTATTGGTGGACTTGCATACATAAACATTTTGTATAACCTCAGACACTAAATTTACTTACATTTAAATGTAAGTGACTTGTTTTTCTTGAGCTGCTGTGTTGCTTATTTCGCTTATATCAATTACCGATCAGTGACTATTACGTTACGGTAGTGACTATAAATACGCTTTCTGTATTCTCCATACAGCATACCACACACTAAGTCTACTGTTGTTGTAACGATAAGGACACTCCTTGCAGGCCTTGAGGTGTGGTATCGATGTTGATGGTCCTTTGCCGGATGCATATCTGGTACGTTCGGGTAAAAAGCATCATTAAGGTACCAGCCTGACAATCTCGGGAACGATTTGGTATGACCACATGAAACCTTCTAGGCCATACCGACTTCTCAACCCCTAGATCCATGAGCAACTTGGGGTCGTCAGAGCCTCGGCTGTTAAAGAAACAGGATTCGCCACGGGTAGGTGCGGTGGTCAGCCCCTTGAATCAATTCGGTATTGTGGTCGCCTCTTACGACAGAGATACCTGCCGGTGTATATAATAACCCGCAGGGGTGACACTAAGCCTACTTTTACACATTCTCTAGTACTCCATACAGTATACCAATAACCCACACTACGTCTGCACTAACATTCTACATATATCCCCAATACAGCACACCATTTACAAAGACTACGCTTACACTTATAGTTACGCTTATGCCACAAGCTTGCATCCACTACTCCTCCCATACTGCAGGAAGAGATGTTTACAGATCAAAATTTCATTTCAGTTAAATTCTATATTAGAAAACTTGATCATACAACATAACAGTGAACATATTAGCATACCTGACCTAACAATTAATATGTATTAATAATAATCTTTCACAATAGATACATACCTTATTAACTGGCCTAAAGCCCACTGTTTACACGTGTTTCTGTCTTATAAAGAATTTATAGCTAAATATCTACTTATATAACTCACATACATACTATGATCATGGTAAATAGTTTAATATCTTTTCTTCGTGCGTTATTTTGCGCAAAAAATATAAATTTTTTTTATTATGAAATTAATTAAATACAAAATCAATTTAAATACAAATTCAAGAATCTTAAAGTTTCCTAATTTGCATAACAGTATAAAACGATATTGAAATTGGCCAAATGTATCTAAGCAAGCTATAACAAAATATTTGTTTTGAACCAGATTTTTTAAAATATGGGAATAATTGCTTTTTTGGTAGTTGGAAACAAGTCTGATTTAAATAAGTATGAGCATGTAGAACAGTTTGAATATTTATCTATGGTTTTTGTTAAGAAAATTTGGATTGCTTAACTGAAAGTAAAAAAGTCTTTCTATGTCTTCCAAAATAGCAGGCGGTTATTAAGCGTTTTGAAGAGGCGGGGTCATAATATTGTTACGAATATTAGCAAAACTAAGGGGTGCTGCCATCTCTAAGCCGATGTTAAGCAGCGCCTTGCATGCACATCCATAAATCAATCATTATGTATCTACATAAACGAATCAATCATTATGTCTACACATATGTAGGTACACGCAGCTAAGAGCAACGCACAAGCACATGCAGATATCTTATCTGGAATGGTCCTAAAGGTATGCAATTGTTATTGGGGAAGTGTCGCTCACACATAAAAGCGCATGGGTTATGAGAGAAGCTATAAAAATTATACATCTGTAGTTTTAGCTGAGAAATTTATAACTAACTATTAAGTTCTGGAATTATAAAAGCCTAGAAATATGCAACGAGGAGGTCGGACAGTATAAAAAGGCGACAACAGTGGAGCCGAGAGATCAGTTTCATTTAAGCTATCAGTCAGTTTGGCTATTAAGCCAGCTAGTTGCAAAGTATAAGTGTTATTTTGAAGTACTTTAATAAAGACCATTTTTCCATTATTCAATATTGGAGTTAATTATCAACAGTTTAGTGATTCGAACTTAGCAGAAGGTTGCAAATAAGAGGATTTGCAGTAAATTCGTTACAATATTAAATAATTTTTTTTGATATTAACTAATAAACATACAAATAAATATACATGCTAAGAAGTTCATTTGATTTGTTCGGATTAAAGTTGGGAGCAACAGAAATAGAGCAGAGATGCTCTCGATAGAGTAAAAACGAACAATTTAATCAATTTTCCCTTGTACTGCAACTACCGATTTTAATTAGGACCAAAATCTGTAAACGATATCGGCTATAATTATATTATCGATTTTGGGTATTACATAAATATAAATTAGAACTTTTTGAGTTCCCATAGATAAATCTTAAGTTTCATCCCTGTGCGACACCTCTTAACCATCCCCAATCAGGATCAAAATTTATGTGTGATATTTTTCACCTTAATATTACCGCTTGGAAATCGAAAATTTGATTTATAACGAGCACCTTAATGTAGATAGCTAGAACCGGGAAACTTTGTTTTAGGATTACTACTCCATTATGTATTTGACATTTATCGAAAATATCGGTTATTTTTGTTCTCCATATACATAGATGGGTTTTGATAGTGATGGGGACTGCCGTGGTATGGTGGTAGCGCGCTCCGCCTACCACACTGATGGTCAAACACTCCGAGTGTATTTCTGCTATGAACACGACATTTTTGGCACATTTTTTAATATGTTTTTCAGAAGAGACATCTCCGCAACTTGAAGTACTGCAATCGTCTATTGAAGACGAATAGTCGTTAAGTCTCCGAAAATAACCATCTTGGACCGATATCCCACCATTAAATGGTTAAAAAGCAACTCTCCCTACTTCAGCCGCTATGGAGATACTATTTTCGTTTGCTTCCATTCTTAATATGCCGCGTCGGGGACGTCTCTCTGCTGGCAGCATCAAAGACCTGTTGGCTTTAAAAATAAAAAGAAGTTCATATATTTCTTTTGTTTGTAGATTGTTAATTATACCGGAGGAGATTTTGAAATAGACAGGTTTATTTAGATGTTTATATACAATCTGTGTAAATTTTGCTGCAAATAGTTTCGGGAACTCACTGAAAAATGTCAGTAGGTGACTTTTCTATTGAACTCGACTTTAACTGAATTTCATTTACATATCTGGGTAATTTCGGCATCATTAAGGCGTATGGTTTATGATCCTCCGTTTTCTTTTCTACCATATGCAAATATGTAAACCTTTATTAAAATGTAGACACGAACCTATCAGAGCTTTTTAAATCAAAATCTAAATAACTTAAGATTAGTCACGGAGTATGCAGTTAACGTGTGTCAATCTTAAGACGGAAGCAATAAAATTTGATTCACTAATTGACTTGTGGCTACGGTAGGCAGATTGAGAGGGCGATTTTCGAAATAGAGAAGCGTACTAACTAATTAATTTGATTTATAATTAGGTGTTGCATGACATTCGACTATGGCATATTTGATAAATATTTCATATTGTTTAGTGAATAAATTAATTAAAATACAACAACGGAACTGCCCGCACTATTCGCATACATTTTTGAATATGAACAAAAACCATATTTTATGGAAATAATTTGAAATTAATTTTATTAAAATCAATGGTTTGTGAGCGCTAAGTTAAGAAATTATTTTACTTTCAATTTGAAATAACATTAATTATAAAGTTTTGAGAAACAAATTAAAAGAAACCACATGTTAAATCAACTTTTATACAAACGTACAAACTAATTTTGGCAGAGTTCAAAGATTTTTGTTGTTGTTGTATCTGAAAAGCAAACATATAACTTCATATCTCTTTAATAAAATCAACTTCGACTGACAGGCAGGAAAAAACTGGAAACTTTGAAATTAATTAACATTTTTAGTGAATTATTCGTACTTATTTGAAAGGAATAGCTAGATTGATTGGTTAAGAGATGCAGAAGAGTAAGAGTTGTAGATAATTTACGTTGGTGAAAACGAGATTGAATATTGTCACATCTTTTAAACAGTTACTTGGCAATAAAAATGTATTAAAAGCAAGTTGAGAGGTCTCAGTTGAAGTCGCACATTTTATAGCCAGTTGTGGATCATAACATTTATTACTATATTTAACAGTCTTTTAAGGAATTGTAAGTGCGATTTCGATGTGATGCCATACCGAACTAGTTTAAATGTCAATATAGTAAAATTTTGTCTGCAAAACATACTCATTTGGTGACTCTGAAAAAAATCACATCCCACAAAAGCCCCACGTCACAATTATTTCAAAATAGTTTCGAAAAGATTCCTGGAGCTCTCCCAAAGCAATACCTAAAATAAACCCGAAATGATCCCGAAATAATCCTGGAGCTATCCCAAAGCAATACCTAAAATAATCCCGAAGTGATCCTGAAATTGACAAAAATTGGTTCTGAAATAATCTCGAAATTGTTCCAAAAATGGTCCAGAATTAATCCTGAAATTGCTCCGAAATATTTTTGAAACGAACCCTAAAACAATCCTGAAGTATTCCTGAATACATCCATAAATCTTCACGAAAAAGTCCCGAAACGAATGAGGAAATAGTATCGGAGTGATCGTTTCAAATTGCTTTCGAAATAGTCTTACAATAATTCCGTAAATAATACCATTCCAAAATGATCCTCTAACTCACCCCAAATGGCTTCAAAATATAATTGATTCTCTAACCCACCTTACTAATGAAAAAAATGGGTGATTGGCATGTACTCTTTAACAGTGATGAGTAAACATATGGGTATACCTCTTCAAAACTTATGTGTTTAAATTAACTCTAGTTCCCACTACGGTTTCGTTCCTGGGTTCAGTTTTAGTCTGAGTTCTGGGTTCGGTTCCTGTTCCAGTTTTGGTTTCGGTCCCGGTTTCAGCTCCTGTTTAGGCTTACGGATTTTCTTCAGGTTTCGGTTAAGTTTAGGTCTAGTCTTCGATTCTAGTTTGAGTCCCGGGGTCGGTTAAAGGTTTTGGTGTAGGATCTGGTCAAATATATTTTTTTTGTTCCAGTTGCGATTCAATTTCCTTTCGGTTTCGACTTTGAATCTGGATTTGATGCTCAGCATTACTTTCGTTCAAAGTTTAGGATACGGTTTTAGATTTTCGATCTTTCCTTTAATTTTTTTCTCTCTTCTCCCCCCTCTTATCTTTTTTCTTATCTCTATTTTCATATCTTATGTATCCCTTTCCCTCCCATCCCTTTTGTTACCTCTTATTTCCTTTCCTATCCCCTCCTTTCCTTTCCCTAACTTTACTATGGGTTTCCTTCCTTTTTCTATCCTACCCTTCCTTTCGTTTCCCATACTTTACTAACTTTTCCATTTCCTCCCTTTTAGCCCTTCTCCATATTCGACTTTCTTCTTCTCTTTCTTATTTACTATTCCTTTTTTTCTTTCTCCTTCCTGCTATGAGCAGCAAAGCTACCGTCTGGCTGGGAGCTGTAAAATGTAGGATTCATTGAGAAACTTATGCATAAACAATTTAGGCTGCAACGAAAATATAGAGGTAATCTCTTAGATAAACGCAATCAGGTTAGCCCTGAAATTAATACTGTAAATACATCCGGACTTTGTGATAGGGTTATAGACTGTCCGACTACATAAAAACAGTATTCTTACAAACTTCAACTTTGTCCCAAGCTGGGAAAACTATGTTG
This sequence comes from Eurosta solidaginis, assembly GCA_029619165.1. Classification (NCBI taxonomy): domain Eukaryota; kingdom Metazoa; phylum Arthropoda; class Insecta; order Diptera; family Tephritidae; genus Eurosta; species Eurosta solidaginis. Next base: position 59,652 of record JARSSU010019878.1, on the reverse strand, counting down.
TGGATGCACAGGAGGAATAGGACGAGTGGTTCGACTGGGGCAGAGGGGCAGTGCACTTGCTCACGGATTGGTGTAAGTTAGAAGAATCCGCAAAGTTCAAGCTGCTTGATTACTGTAGTCTATTACAACCTAATACTGTTAAAGAAAGCCAATTAAGTGGCTGGAGCAGACTGTGTGTGACCGAGGGTGGTCGGAAGGTAAATACATATATAATCATCTGTCAGCGTAAGTGGCTACAATTAAAGCTTCACGTTGTTCGCTCTAAAATAGAGATGCAGCTAGGCAAGCGCTGGGCAGACATTACCTCTTTCGCGGTAGCGACATCGTTTTGGCCGGAAGTGGCTTTCAGGTTTTCTACCGAAATCACTGGGGTCACCAAGGACCATATATGCCTGGGACTGAGGTTTCAACAGGTCATTTTCAACTAGAACTCCACACGGAGTGTCTCAATGTATATTCATATATATTTATATTCATATCTTTATTAAGTCAATGGCAAAAACTTTACTGACCAGATTTACAATATCATTATAAATTAACTTAAAACTAATTAACAATGAGTTCAAGGAACAGTTGTATTTGTCCGGTAGTAATACTCAATCAGTAACTTAAACAAAGGCCTTGACATCGTAAAGTCAAGATCCAGACTTCTAGAGATCCGATTAAACTCTTCAAGCCCTCTTACGAAAGGTGCAAAATTAAGATAATTAGATCTCCGAACTTCAATGTAAAATATATTATAAGAACGGAGAGTTCTATTGGGAACATAAAAACAAAAAAGTCCAAGAAGAGCTGGGCGGTCAATTATACCAGCGATAATGTCGAAGATAAACATTAAGTTGTGAACAGAACGTCTGGCTTCGAGCGGCAAAATGTTGATAAGTATGCACCTAGCAATATATGGAGACAACGGATACTGAAAACAATAGTTTGCGTTGAGGATAACGAGGCGTCATCATCCAGTTTTTCATTGTTGATTTACTTTTTCTAGAACTGGGCAAAAGTAAAAATGTTTTCCTTTGACGTACTTGGATATCAGTGGCGGATATATCCAAGGTCGACTCCTGTCATAACCGAAACTACAAGGCCGCTACGCAGAGTCATTTTAAGTAATTAAGCTGACATTGCCGTTATTTTATATGGTTATAAGGGCTTTTCCTACAAGGGTAGCTACGTCAAAGTGCCGCTTCTAGATTATCGCCATTCGCTAGATAAGCTTCGCTTATCGCTAGGTAGGCTAGCTCATCATCTGCTAAATGATCATCAAAACTTTCGATAGTTGATTGGTCTTATGCCAACTGCCTTGATATTTTATATATAAACACAGCATTAAAAAAAAACATACCAGTGCAACTGGTGTATAGTAAAAATGAAGAAACTTTAGGGTGACAGACTGGATAATACACGCACACACACTTGCGAAATTTAAATAAAATTACCCTAAGATTTTTTCGTACTTGTTGAACTAGAATATTTATCAATAGGGGAGAATCACCTGCTCATCTTATATGTGTGCGTTAGCTGAGAGCACCAGAGCGCCAGTTTATACTCTCACCAAAAACACTCACTCACGATCATCGCACTGAGTTCGTTTCTTAAATCTTTTGTACAAAACTTGTTTCGATCGCTGCTGGGCCGGCAGGTTGCGGACGTTAAAGTCAGCCGCTAGCTTTGTGCGAAATGTGCTTATTGTGGCTTTTACTCAAGATGTTAGCTTGGCTGTTCTTCTTCAGCGATGATGCGTTTTTGATATGGGCGCTTAACACTTATGAGAAAAGGTTGGAGAAGCATGCGTCAACGTTTAAGGCAGCACTGTGTATGTGTATGTATTATTGGCGAGTCTGAGTATATATATTTTTTGTATTTACATTTTTCGTTGTATGCCAAAGATGTTATTTGAGTTTTTGGATTTTTGTTGATTTTCGCAGTCTTCATTTATATTGTCAAGCAGCGCAACGAACATCTTCAGTTCTCACAGATCGGTCCAAACGGTACGAACTAGCAAAGAAAAGGGTTTTTTTGAAATTGTAATTTAAAATATTAACATGCAAATAGTTAAATTTTAAAATTATGCAACGGTTAGAAAGTTTTTAAACAAAGCACATTTATTGGCCAGCACTTAATTCTTTCGTTATAATTAACAGAAACGGTTGAACAAAAAATTTTTATACAGAAACAATAGTGACTACAAAACCAATTAAGGATTGCTACAAACAATTGAATAACGCTGTGTTAAAAAATATGCAAAAAAAGCAATCGATTTTTAAAAGCGTGAAAAGTAAACCACAAAACTGTGAAATGAGCTAATTTGCCTAAAAGAAAAAATTGCAAACCATACGAACAAAAAAAAACTTAAAAAAAATTGTAAAACATTTTACAAACACTAAATGGATTAAGTGCCAAAAAAATTTAACAAATTTATAGTGTAATTGCCGTTGCTTAGATATCTGGTTATTAATTTTTCTTTTCTTTTCTCTTTTTTTAAGATTTTTTATTAGATCGCGTAGAACTATTATAAAATAAATTTTAATTGCTGCAAGAAAAAAACCTACAGTTCCCAGAAAATGGCGCGTGCAGTACTTTGCATGGTGAGTTGAAATACTTTTTCCATTCTGGTTAAATTTAATATAGTAGAATAAAAACATTGGAAATTTTTTGGTACAAAATATTTTGAAATATATCTTCAAATGATAATAAATACTTTGGTGAATGAACTTAGTTCGACTTTAAAATATACACTTATGCAAGTGTAGAAATAAATTTAGGCGACAAACCTTCACAAAAAAGATCTTTATAGAAAAGAATACGTGAAGTTTCTTTTGCTTGACACCTATTTTGGTATATTTTTTTAAGTCATTTTTAATTCCAAATAGGAGGCAACAGTGAAAAAACATCATTAATAACAAAGGATATAAAAGTAAACAAAATAGTAAAAATATTTAAAACGGTGGCAACCACGTAAAAAAGCTTGGAATATATCGTATTTGTAAAATTAGATCCATTCTTCTTCTATGAATCTGTTTTGGAGCTTGTATTGAATATACATAGAAAAGACCAAAAGATAGGGTGGCAACTTTAGGCGACAGCCTCACATAACATTTTTTTTGTTGAAATACGGCAAATATCTTTTTTTTGATACTATTGGTATTTCTCATGTTTTTTATTTCAAATAAAATTCAAAAACATAATAAAACAAAATCAAATAAAAAAATATATAATATTAAAATCGTAGTAAAATAAAATAAAGTAAATAAAAAATTTAAGTAAAATAAAATAGTAGCATAAAAGAAAACAAAAAAATTATATATTAGTTAAAATTAAAATAAAACGAAGTAAAATAAAATAAAATAAAACAAAACTTAAGAAAGGAAAATAAAATAAAATAAAGAAAAACAAGTAAGGAAGGCTAAGTTCTTGTGTAACCGAACATTACATACTCAGTTGAGAGCTATGGAGACAAAATAAGGAAAATCACCATGTAGGAAAAGAACCTAGGGTAACCCTGGGATGTGGTTGTATGACATGTGTATCAAATGGAAGGTATTAAAGAGTATTTTAAGAGAGAGTAGGCCATAGTTCTATGGATGGACGCCATTTAGGGATATCGCCATAAAGGTGGACCAGGGCTGACTCTAGAATTTGTTTGTACGATATGGGTATCAAATGAAAGGTGTTACTGAGCATTTTAAGAGGGAGCGGGCCTTAGGTCTATCGGTGGACGCCTTTTCGAGATATCGCCATTAAGGTGGGGCCAGGGGTGACTCTAGAATGTGTTTGTACGATATGGGATATCAAATGAAAGGTGGTAATGAGTATTTTAAAAGGGAATGGGCTTTAGTTCTATAGGTGAACGCCTTTTCGAGAAATCACCATAAAGGTGGACCAGGGGTGACTCTAGAATATGTTTGTACGATATGGGTATCAAATGAAAGGTGTTAATGAGTATTTTCAAAGGGAGTGATCCTTAGTTCCATAGGTGGACGCCGTTTCGAGATATCGTCATAAAGGTGGACCAGGGGTGACTCCAGAATGTGTTTGTACGATATGGGAATCAAAAGAAAGGTGTTACTGAGCATTTTAAAAGGGAGTGGGCATTAGGTCTATAGGTGGACGCCTTTTCGAGATGTCGCCATTAGGGTGGGCCAGGGGTGACTCTAGAATGTTTGTACGATATGGGTATCAAACGAGAGGTGTTACTGAGCATTTTAAAAGGGAGTGGGCATTAGGTCTATAGGTCTATAGGTGGACGCCTTTTCGAAATATCGCCATTAGGGTGGGCCAGGGGTGACTCTAGAATGTGTTTTTACGATATGGGTATCAAATGAAAGGTGGTAATGAGTATTTTAAAAGGGAGTAATCCTTAGTTCTATAGGTTGAAGCCTTTTCGAGATATCGCCATAAAGGTGGACCAGGGGTGACTCTAGAATGTTTGTACGATATGGGTATCAACGAAAGGTGTTATTGAGCATTTTAAGAGGGAGTGGGCATTAGGTCTATGGGTGGACGCCTTTTCGAGATATCGCCATTAGGGTGGGCCAGGGGTGACTCTAGAATGTGTTTGTACGTTATGGGTATCAAACGAAAGGTGTTACTGAGTATTTTAAGAGGGAATGGGCATTAGGTCTATAGGTGGACGCCTTTTCGAGATATCGCCATTAGGGTGGGCCAGGGGTGACTCTAAAATGTTTGTACGATATGGGTATCAAACGAAAGGTGTTACTGAGCATTTTAAGAGGGAGTGGGCATTAGGTCTATAGGTGGACGCCTTTTTGAGATATCGCCATTAGGGTGGGCCACGGGTGACTCTAGAATGTTTGTACGATATGGGTAAATAACGAAAGGTGTTACTGAGCATTTTAAGAGGGAGTGGGCATTAGGTCTATAGGTTGACGCCTTTTCGAGATATCGCCATTAGGGTGGGCCAGGGGTGACTCTAGAATGTGTTTGTACGATATGGATATCAAATTAAAGCTATTAATGAGGGTTTTAAAAGCGAGTGGCCCTTAGATATATATGTGAAGGCGTTTTCGCGATATCGACCAAAATGTGGACCAGGTGATCCAGGAAATCCTCTGCTAATTTATTTATATATGCAATGCCACTAACGGTATTCCTGCCAAGATTCCAAACGCTGTTGATTTCGTCTTGTAGAACTTTTTCATTTTCTTCTACTTAATATGGTAGGTGTCACACCCATTTTACAAAGTTTTTTCCAAAGTTATATTTTGCGTCAATAAACGAATCCAGTTACCATGTTTCATCCCTTTTTTCGTATTTGGTATAGAATTATGGCATTTTTTTCATTTTTCGTAATTTTCGATATCGATAAAGTGGGCGTGGTTATGGTCGGATTTCGGCCCTTTTTTATACCAAGATAAGGTGAGTTCAGATAAGTACGTGAACTAAGTTTAGTAAAGATATTTTGGTTTTTGCGCAAGTTATTGTGTTAACGGCCGAGAGGAAGGCCAGACGGTGGACTGTGTATAAAAACTGGGCGTGGCTTCCACCGATTTCACCCATTTTCACAGAAAACAGTTACCGTCATAGAATCTATGCCCCTACCAAATTTAAGAAGGATTGGTAAATTTTTGTTCGACTTATGGCATTAAAAGTATTCTAGACAAACTAAATGAAAATGGGCGGAGCCACGCCCATTTTGAAATTTTCTTTTATTTTTGCATTTTGTTGCACTATATCATTACTGGAGTTGAATTTTGACTTAATTTACTTATATACAGTAAAGATATTAAATTTTTTGTTAAAATTTGAATTTAAAAAATTTTTTTTAAAAGTGGGCGTGTTCTTGGTCCAATTTTGCTAATTTTTATTTAGCACATATATAGTAATAGTAGTAACGTTTCTGCCAAATTTCATCATGATATCTTCAACGACTGCCAAATTACAGCTTGCAAAACTTTTAAATTACCTTCTTGTAAAAGTGGGCGGCGCCACGCCCATTGTCCAAGATCTTACTAATTTTCTATTCTGCGTCATAACGTCAACCCATCTACCAAGTTTCATAGCTTTATCCACATTTGGCAATGAATTATCGCATTTTTTCGGTTTTTCGAAATTTTCGATATCGAAAAAATGGGCGTGGTTATAGTCCGATATCGTTCATTTTGAATAGCGATCTGAGATAAGTGCCCAGGAATCTACATACCAAATTTCATCAGGATACCTCAAAATTTACTCAAGTTATCGTGTTAACGGACAGACGGACGGACGGACATGGCTCAATCAAATTTTTTTTCGATACTGATGATTTTGATATATGGAAGTCTATATCTATCTCGATTCCTTTATACCTGTACAACCAACCGTTATCCAATTAAAGTTAATATACTCTGTGTGCAAAGCACGCTGAGTATAAAAATAAAATCAAGCAGAGTAAAATAAATACATAAATGTTAAAGGAAAAAGGGGGAAAAATTAAGAATTTATAACAGGTTGGCATTAAAACCCATCTGCAGTAGACTCAGCTACTTTACTGCAAAAAAAATAATGGATTACTGGCGAAAAACAATTATCTTAAATTTTTTCAAATTACTTTTGACTATTGGATTATTAAAATTTTCGAAAACATCGAGTGGGAACATTAAAATGTTTTTTGTTAATAAGAGTTACTACGATGAACCTGGAACCTAAGAAATTCCTGACATTTGCTGAATCGACCTGTTGGTTTGAGTAGCGGAGAGATCCACGTGGTATCACAATGGGACCTTTTGGGCCTAAGTGCACTGGTGCTCGCACCGGTGGCCACTCTAACCTAACCTAACCTACTACGATGATCAAGGTATTTTTTATTGCGCCCATAAGTATAATAGTAATTTTTTAAATAATTATGGATCGCAAGGAATTTTGAGCAAGTACAGCAAACAAAAAAAAATCGTAAATTTTTGAAGTGAACATTCCGGATATAGAGCAAAAAACAATGTTTTTAAACAATTTTTTTTCTAGATTTAGTGAAAATTTCGAAAAAAACCGTTGTATATATATAAGTTACTTGCGATCTTATTAATTTTCAACCGCTAGTGAGGTCAAGTCGACCACTGTGCAGCTCAGCTGTCGTATTCCTCATTGCTTACAACCGTTTGTCTCATTTTTTTCTTTGTTGTTACAAAAAGTTAAAGAATTTTTTCATAGAATTATTGAGACATTGCTTCAATGTCAAAGCATAAAAATCGCATAAGGTCACTCAACGGGTTAACACATAAAAAATAACAGATTTCATTAAAAAGCAAACTCTATTAAAAGACTGAATGCAATTTTTTGTTCATTATGATGGTTCATTAGTATAATGCTAATCGGAGTTTCATTCGAAAGCTTTTTTATCAATAAAAGTGGATTTCAAAATTACTACTTTTTATATTAAATTGGATGAAAGAAAAACTTGAGAAATCATAACAAAAATTTAAAAAATACAACTATAATTAGATAAGCATATTTTGAAACCCCTTGCATCATGAATATGTGCTGAACATTTGCCAAATTTAGGTGCGTTTTTAAATAGCATTAATTGAGAAGCTGTGGCTGGTTGCTAGAATGTTTTGAAAAATTAATTAAAACAAATATTTTTAGGCACATGCCCAGAGTTAAGCAAAAGCAGAAAAATGTAAATAAAATTTTCGTACATCTTATGCAAACATAAAGTAAAACATTTGGTTTTTTTTGAGTTATGAAATGCCATTTTTATAATTTGTTTTTATAGTTTTTCCGTATATTATCGCTTTGAAGTGTAAAATGGACATGAGCATCATCTTTAAGCTTTAATATTTTAATAAACCAGCAATTTATGTTTAAACTTGAACAAATCTTCGGCATAAAAATTATGCAAATGAAATTTTTATAGTCGTCACTAAAGTGCCAGGGAAAACGATATGCAGTTGTCGCATATCTCTTTGAGAAGAAATCATTAAGCATGTAGTGTGACCGGCGTTTTCTTAAAATGTTTCTAATATTATAATATAAGTAATAATACTAAGCACTAAATGTTTTGTTATTGTTTGTTGTTTTAACATATGCTAAGCTATAAAATACATTCTTTCGAAGTTGTTTAAAATTGCTGCTATGCTTATCTCATCGCCCTCACCTTACTATAGGCAGTTAAGTAATATTGTACACATATGTATGTACTTCGTTAGCGCACAGTTATGAGGTTCGTTGCTAAGCGGGATTTAAAAAATGTTAACCAGGTATTTAGCGAAAAAACATGATAACTTGCTAATTTGCTAAAATAAGGAATGATCCATTTTGAAAGCAACGGATATTAGTTTTGAAATATTATGTTTAGAGGATGTGAGTTTTGAAGTGATTTTTTGTTTAGTTGATTTGACATGATGCGATGTGACATTTATGTGATGGTATGATATCACGATAATGGTATAGTTAGATTAGATTTAGCCTGAGCTGACAAAGAGCATAAATCAACAAGAGACATCACTTAACATGTTTGCTTCGAACCCAAACTACTCGCTGATTTAGATTGTGGTTACTGACATTGCCTTTTAAGGCTGTTCGCAAGCACACGGCGAAAACCACGGTTGCCACTTCCGACTCTGCTTGGTGCGCTGGTACCTTTTTGTCAATTTTGGTGCTTTTTAAGCAAGTAGCCACGATTTTGATATTTTTGTCTTTTTCAATACTGCACAGATTCAAAAATCGTTCAATCATTTAATTGTAGCAGAACAAAGGCAATTCGGGCACATAAAGGAGTAATGTCGGATTTTACAAAAAACAAATGTTATAGATAGTTGAGGAAGTTTTGGTGGTTAGATATTTCGATCGATTAAATTAAAAATGTATTTCAAAATCACGTTTGCCTCTTGATAATTTTATAAAGCTTCCCATTGATGCAGCCAATAAGATGGCCAGCGAAAAAATTAATTGAAAACAAAATTTTACATTTAGTGCATTCAATCGAATCGACTTGAACTAGGTAACCTGTCACTCTGCAAAATGGCTGAGTTTATACCCCTTTTCTTATTCTGTAAGAAATATTGCCACGATTTTGTTATGCCACAATTTGTATGCTGCCACAACTTTGTTATGAGAAATTATCTTCTTAATTTTCATACATCAGATGATGAATAGCACTGTGAATTTGAAATATTTTGGGTCTTATTATGTATATGGACAAGTTGCCTTCATATCACTTCGCCTTGGACTTATTATACTCGCCTGGACCGACGCAACCTTGCTCAGGTAATGACTTTACTCCTGTTGACTAAATCTATCGAATATGGAATGATGCACCCGTATCTACAGTCAGTAAACGTTCCTTTCCAGCCACATGTCCTCGACAGTAAGATGCTTAACATTCTTCAATTTGCGAGTAGAGATATGGGGTTCAATTGAGAGCCAGCTGTCGCCCCTGCGGCTGACTCGCTTTAGTTTAACGATTGAGTGGATTTGGAGATTTGCTCGTCTCCTCAGCTCTGCGTTACGGCCACCCACATTGTTGGAACTATTGGAATTGCTACTGCATGACGTGCAATGTGACCTGGGTTACCGCACTTGAAACATTTCATAACTCCGGCATTTTTCTGTTGTGATCCTTCAGAGCTTCCAAAATTGTATCTACCCACTCTGGCCTTTCTACTCCACACGATGAGCTTTGTATGCTGGTTTACTCAATGACGCCGTTTCTGAGTCAAACGCATGGGATACCGTTTCAGAAAATGTTTGCGTTGGGTTCGCGTATGTGGCTCGCTTCATTTCGACGTCCCTATGCATTTATAAGCTCTGAATCTTCACTCTTTCCGTGTATTCCACGGGTGCATCCGCATTTGCAAGATGAGCTAATCTTTCAATGTCCGAAGCAAACTCCTGCAAAGTCTCGTTAGCTTTTTGGTAGCGGTTTTGCAGTTCTATTTGAAATATCTGTTTCCTGTGTTCGCTTCCGTATCGCCGTTCTACAGCAGCCATCAATGCGTCATAACTGTTCCGTTCGTACTCTGGAATAGTCTGTAAGATTTCGGCAGCTGGTCCTTTCAATGCTACGAAGAGTGCGGCACTTTATCTTCCACATTCCAGTTGTTCACTGCTGCGGTCTCTCAAGCTGTAGCTTAAAGACCTGGAAAGGAACAGAACCGTCAAGGATGGTGTTTTTACCTTTGAATTACTAGTTGAAACTGCTGGGCGATTTAGTTGCAACTGCTCGATAGGTCCTCTCAAAGCATCCACCTCGGCCTCGATTTTTTCTCAAACTGTAAAATTTTGTATCTTGCGCCTCCAACTTCGAGGAAATACGTCCTTCTTGCTCTTCCAGTTGAGCAGAGATCTGCGATGATATCTGTGCTGAAATTTGAGCCGACATTTCGGATATCCGTGCCTCTTGTGCTTCAATCTTCGCTGTTATACGGTTCTCCTGCGATTCCAGCTGAGATGACATTTGCGACGACATTTCGGATATACGCGTTCTTGTGCTTCCATCTTCGATGTAATCTGTGTCGACATTTCTGACATACGCGTTTCTTGTGCTTCAATCTTTGATGTTATACGTGTCTCTTGAGATTCCCATCTGTGATGACATTGTCGATGTTTGAGCAGATATTGCAGCCATATCATGTTCAGGTCTGTGTTCGCCATTGCCTGCGGTGTTTCTTCCATTTTTGTTATTTCCTCGCCATCAAGATGAAAGTCATACTCTTCCACATCAATTCCTTCTGCTTCCATTGCCTCTCGTAGCCGTGCCTGAAGTTCAAGTTTAACGCCGCTTGTATTCAATCCACGGCTCTCCAACTCCTTCTTTAGTTGCTGGATCTTCAATTCACTGAACTTTGCCATGTCCTTGTTGTCCTCTGGAATTTATTCAACAATTCCTCTTCTGACACCAATTGTAACGAATCTGCCGCAAATCCTCTTATTTGCAATCCTCTGCTAAGTTCGAATCACTAAACTGTTGAATAAATAACTCCAATATTGAATGATGGAAAAATGGCCTTTATTAAGTACTTCACAAGAACACTTATACTTTGCTACTCGCTGCTTAATACAAACTGATTGAAACTCAAATGAAACTCTACTATTGGCCGCCAGTCATGCTTAATCACTGATTGATAGCTCAAGTCAAACTGAATTCTTTTATACTCGCTTGTGCCGCTTTATAGTTTACGCTGCTTACATCTAGCTCTTCGATTTCAGAACTTACTAGTTAATTCGCTACAAAATCGCCAGCCACAACTAGTGACAAATTATTGCTCTCTCTTGTGACAACTAAAGATATATCATGTGTTTGTGCATTGATCCGCTGCTCGTATACGTACATGGTACATATATGTAGACGCAGTTATTGTTTCGTTTATGTAGATACATAATGATTGAATTATTGATGTGCATTCACGTCTCTGCTTAGCATCGCTTAGAGACGATAGCATCGCTAAGTGCTGCTACATCTTTTACAATATTATAGCATTACCGTAATATTATATCATCACATAAATGTCACATCGTATCATATCACACGTTTGATCAAAATATTCTTTCAAAACTAAAGTCGCTACATTGAATATATATATGTTGTTTCAGCAAATTATTAAATTATCATGTAATGTATTTTGATTTCTCAAACTTACGTATTTGCGTCTTTTATTCCCCTTTTTTGACAGGCATGCCTTACTGCGGAATTATGTTAAACCCCTTAACCCGATGGGTCTCTGATCTCACCATGGAAGTATAGCATGAATAACGGATTGACTACTCCTCAGTATTGCAACTTTACCTCTGCGCAAATACTTATTACGCCTGAAAGATGTTCGGTCACTATCCCATACGTGTGTTTTCGAGCGCCAACTCCAGAGACATCCCATATCTATTCGTCTCATAACTCTTTTTTTAAACGTTTGACCTTGAAGCGATCTCTGAGGAGCTTAGGAAGCTGGCCCCTTCATCACCGTCGTTGAGAACAGATGACTGACGTTATAAAAACACATACTAAGAGCATGAGTTCGGAATATAATAGCCTCCTAATTTTCTCCACTGGTTTCAGAACAAATTATGCTAGTTTGGATAAAAGTGTTTCACTATAGGGTAGTCTTAATTTCGTCTTTTGGTATGGAAATCACTTCAGCTGCTATCCACAAGGATGATTTGTGGGTCGCACCTTCGTTTTCCCTTATAAACACCCAACCCGAAAATTTAGGCCGCTCAATTTCTGGTCTGCCTTGTTGAGTTTCGATCTATGACTTCTTCTAATGGGTCCGAAAGTTATCTGCTAATAGGGCTTCGCTTCTCCCTTCTTCGATGCTAGAGTTCGATGTTCCATTATGAAGCTTCAAGGCCTGCTTTTTTCAATTTGCTCTTTGGTCAGAGCTTTCTTTAGCGTTGGTATTTGCGATTTCGAAGATATGCTTTCACAGAAGGTGATAGAGCTTTCCTTATAGTATCTTCTGATTTATTTGTTGTACGCAGGTAGATATGCTTTGTAATCCTCTTAGTGACTAGTGTTTTATCTTATAACTAAGGCTTGCTTGGATCACCAATTGCCATTTTATTTTGAAAGGTAGAATAAGAAATGATATAGCATGATATGACGAGATGCTGATCAATTAACGCCATATTATATATACTAACTTGAAGATGGTGTATGATATAATTAACTATAGTTTGTTACATTAATGTGATTTTCGTGATATTATGGTGTTATGATATAAAAGTTGTTGCGATATTGTATCTACGACGTGATATCATATGTGGTTTAAGGGTTGGAGTGATGTGATATGATTAAGTTTAATATGTTATGATATCTATATGGTAATATGTTATGTGTCATAACTTTAACACGATATGATATGACATGTTATGACTTGAAGTAGATTGCGGTGTGACTTGATATGATATTACTTGCTGTGATGTGATGCGGTGTTGCATGACTTCATGTCAAGCTTTGACGTTATCCCCTTTTGCATTTTTGCAGCTTTTTATGTCTTAAATTGCTTCTTTCCTTCTTATATCTCTATTATTTAAATTGCGTGAACAGTAAAACCGTTATAATTTAAGTCATGTCTTGCTAACGCATTAATAATGCAAATTTATTCCTACACCTCTTCAAGCGCTTGTAGTAAACTCATGAAACATTACTTCCTGTAAATGACGTAACTTCTTAAACTTTTATATTGCACGGATCTTTGCCTTAATGTGACAAGAGAAGGTTTGAAAAAAGTAATCAAATTCACTAACAGGCAATAACTAAATAAATAAATAAATGTAAGGCGCGATAACCTACGAAGAGATTTTAGGCCGAGCTTCTGTTCCAATTTGCGTCGTGCTTCTTTTTAATTTTTCCTACAAATTGCGGACGACTCCGAACGGCATCTGCAAGGCAGATGAGTTTTCACTTAGAGCTTTTCATGGCAGAAATACACTCGGAGTGCTTGCCAAACACTGCCGAGGGGTGACCCCGTTTAGAAATTTTTATTTCTAATTGAAAAAACTTGTTTCTAAAATTTGGTTTGACTGACAGAAAATCACTAAGAGAGCCATAAAACAGCGACATAAAAAACGTAAATAAAGGAAATAGAATTAATGAAATACAAGCTCGTTGTTACTTCTTGAGTGTTACAAACTTGACCAAAGAGGCATGTATAAATGTACGTTAGGGTGGTCTTTAAAAAGATAAAAAGGTCGATTAATTTTATTTAGTCTCATCCCTTCAAATGGTAATACCACGGTCAACACTTACCATATTTTTTCGTCCCGCTTATAGCCGGTTTGTATGCCACCATCATAGACTGTGAACTAGCAAATATTTGTGTCTTTGTTGCGCATTCAACGTGCCATTCTTAAATAAATTTCGTTAAATTCTACTTCAATTTGAAATCCTAAATGTTTTGGTGCTATTTGTCTTCATTAAATTTTCATATAAAAAAAGTTTTTTATGTTAGATGACAAGCTATGCTGACTAAATTTGCACATTATTCTCATTTGTTGTGTAATTATAGTTAGATGATTTACCATCCTCGTGTTTCTTCTTCATCTTTGTTTGTTTTCAAGACTATCAAAATACATATTTTTTTGGCTTGCACATGCCAAAGTGATAATTGAAAAAGTGTGCAGTGCCTTTGTAATGATTGTGTCCCTCATAATTTTATTTTTTCTTCAGTTTTTGGTATTCTCGTATCTACAACATGCATATTGAGCATTTGGCATGAGCAGTGATTACAGTATTTTTATCCTTTTATACTTTCAATTTCTATAAATTATTAATAAGTCAAACAGCTGTCATTCGTAGTTCATTGGAACTTCCCAGCAGCGATAACCTTGCGTCATCCACTATGTTAGTTGAATACTTTTTTTGTATAGCTGCCAATGGAAGGAAGTAGTAAGTAAAAAATGAGAATATTTTGCATATATTTCTTACATTCATATATTTGCATATCGGTCAATGGTGCGGTGAAGGTCCTTTAAATATCGACAAGTTATTATAAATTTACTGTCGTAAATTTAAAGCGAATTTCGCTTCAGTCAAATTAGCATATAATCTGAATTAAAGCTTATACTTGTTGCAAAATTCGCAAAAAGTTTACTTTTTTGAATTCCTTATTAAATTTTAAATACAGCTATGTTCCAGGTTTCACAAAAACAAAACATATTTTGAGAAACAAAACATATTTTGAAATCGAATAAGAGAAATTTTGTCAAATTCGAAAATCGGAACATGTCAGTATGAGTTCTTGGATATTTTCGATCACCCACTTTCGCAGCTCCTCGAATTCTTGTATTAGAAATACTCCTAGTTTTTTTCTAGTCAGGTTAAGCATCTTCTTTCAAGTTGTTGTTGTTGTGTAGTGATAAAAACACTTATCGAAGGTTTTGGGGAGTGTTATCGATGTTGATGGTCCTTTGCTGGATATAGATCCGGTACGTCCAGCTAATAAATTCCATTAAGGTATAGTTCGACCATCTCGAGAACGATTTAATATTATCACATCTTTTCCCATATAAAATTTACGTGGTTCGCTCTCCACAGGTAAACAAAGTTACATGAAAACTGTCGTGGTTTCAAAAGCAACTGGTTCCAAAAAAATTAACTGGTTTCAGTTAATGGTTCTAAAAAGAGACTAATGCCAAAGAACTACCCATTAGTAATTAACCAGCTCTGAAAAAGTTAATCGTTCCAAACAGTAATCGGTTCTAAACAAGAGGCCGGTTTCGAGTTTCCAAACAAATAACCGGTCACAAGAATGTAAGGTTGCAAACAAGTAACCAGTTCAAATTAAGTTAACAGCTAAAAAATATTTGCCGGTTTTAAATCAGTAGTCGGATCCAAAATAAGAACCAATTCTAGAATAACGAGCAGTTCCAAAAAACGTAACTAGTTGCCAAAAATGTAGCCGGTTCTTAAATAGAAACAGGTCAAATAAAAAGTAACTGGCTCCAAACAATTATCCCAAAAGTTGACTCCCCTCCTCTTACCAAAAACGGTTTAATGTCGTTTGAAACATGTTACAGTTTTATTGAGGCCACTTTATCAGGGTCAATGTGGTAAACTGAAATCTGTTCATCGCAGTTTTGCTCTCTACCTTATGAGGCTTTCTATGAATTCCAGGACGGAATCTAACTCCCTATTCAGTCCATTTCAAACTTATACACCTATTTACGTAATAGATTCAAAGTGAGATACTTGGTGCATTATTCATTTCGATATTAATCAGACCTGTTTACTTAAGGAACAAAATGAAGTCAATCAATCAATCTTAAAGAAAGTTAACGCATCTTCAGCTTGAGAGACATTAAATCGGTATTTCAATCAGCATTGCAGTTATTTTTATAACCTGAATTTCCATTACCAAATAAAACACATATACTCGTTGTTTTAAATGTTTACATATGTATATAGAAATAAGGATTGGTACTGGAGTTTGGCAGAACAAGGAGGGTTCTCATAGATAGCACATCTTCTGCTCGGAATAGCGTTCACTCCGACAGCTTCATTAATAATACGCAACGCAACAAGTTGTAATGCCTTGGAACATGGATAATATTGGTTATAGCATATTAAAAAAATGTTTAATTGACGTTAAGGAGCATTGAAAACGATTGCTTGATTGCTTTTCCAAACTTCCATGAATTTCAGCTGTCGTATGCGTCATACGAGTGTGATTTCCAATTCAAGAAAAAAATAAGAGATTGGAAAATAACCCTTGCACACCTACTATCAAACTTATACCACAATCCATGAAATACCGTCCATCCCGACATCATCAATGATAATGTTGCATGTAAACTAAGCAGTATATTAAATTTTATCTGTAAATTTTGTTAACAACCAAATAGCCTGTAAGATTTGATTAAACTGTCTTATATGATATATAAACATTGGGCTCATATCGTACAACTATCGCAAGATCGGAAAAATTATTCCATTTCGGACTTCTAAATAAGCTCATATTGATCATAATAAACGCACCGATTAATGACTCCATTCTGCCTCTTTTGTGTATCCGAACTACTATAACGTTGATTCAAAGGTGGAAAGGTGAATACTCTGGTATGATGACGATACAACCGCTGGTAATTTGTCCTTTGTAGGGCATCGAGGTGTTAAAAATGTCAGTTGATAAATATGACTGAAATTGAACTGAGTAGTTTAGTTGCATACCAAACTAATATCCAGCTTCATTAAAATTAGAAGATATACCGACTAGATATTAAAAACCAAACACAAATAAAGTTATTTTTCATAGCATAACTTTCGAAGAAAAACATTTTTAGTTAATACAATTTCAGGTCATGCGTTTCGTTTAATCCATTTATTATTTGCCTTTCGGTCAGTGGTTTCTTAAAAGTGCGATGACCTCATACCTTGTAAGTTCTTCTGTATTAAATATATATTATAACCTTTTTTCTTGGTTATTTACTTTGACTACAATTTTTGTGTTTCCAACTTTTACCATATTTTCCGTCAGTTTTCATTGTTTACCGGCTGATTGTTTATATTATTTACGTAGGCGGGTGTTGTTGGTACAAGCTATTAGCGGTATTATTGAAACAAGTTCGGCATCTTGGCGGCAATGCCAAAGTTTGTTGCGCGTTAGCTGGTAACACCTACTACTAAAATTTATATAACAGCAAATTTCCACTAATGGTCACGTCACAGTGAACTTTTTAATAAAGATTAGTTCAACGTAACCTTATGCATGACAGTTAACATCGCCACAATCATGCAACATGTTTGCATTTGTAAATATAAACAGCACTTCAGACTTATCAGACAAAACTTATTTCGACTTGTTTATCCACATATGAAATTGCACTGCCAAAGCCAATGCCGATGTCTCCTTCTTTTTATGCTTTAAATGTAACAAAAGTTGAAGATTGACAATTTTTGTATGTTAGATGGCCCTAGTCTCGCTGATTTGGCGTTCTATATAAAAATACGTGCAATTTACTCATCATGTATATTATTGCGTTGAACGTATCTATACAAAAAAGTTGATTGTGATGTGGCCATTAAAGAATTTAATAGTGATGACTAACGTGTCAACACAGCGACTGTCATATGATGGTGGCCTACAATCAATTCGATATTTTATTTTTGGTGTATGCTTCAATTCAAGCTCAAAATTGTGTACCTTTTCCATTCAACATGTTGTGGTTGAGTGTCCTACTGCGGTTGAAGAAGAAAATGAAAGGGAATGCAAATATAATAAAAGAAAGTTATTTACGCCTCTATAAAAAGTGAAACATATGCACATATATAAGTACCGTTACTTTTGTCAAAGAGACTTGTCAATTCAATTCATTTGTTTTACACTTCAATGATTGTTTTAATTTTATTTATTTATTATTTTCGTATACAATTTTTCCATTTCATATATTTTGGTGCACTTCAACCAAAGGTTATATAAATTGAATCAAAATTAAATAATATTTCATCAAAGAATTGATTCCCAATTTACGATAGTTAACCAAATACTCTATGTCTGCACACACATTTTTTAAGTAATTACTTATTTTAAACTTCTTAATTTAGGGAATAATATAATTTATTGTGAGGATTATAAAGAAAACTAATTGCGATAAAGTTGAGTGAAAATGTGGAAAATATGAATTACAAAAATTATAAAAAAAAACATTGAAGACCCAAATATGACTCCTTTGTGACGAAAATGCTAATGACATCGAAAGGAGTAATTTATTTATTTATAAGCCTATTAAAAGTATTATCGGACTCGTGCATAGGATAACATAATGTATGAAAAAAGACGCATACCGGAAGATTATTGTGAGGCCGACTCTTAAATGAAAGCTTTGATTTAAGTATCCTTTCCAACTCTCTCTTGACTCATGTTTCGATTGTAGACTCGACTTCGACCTACATAAAATGGACAGCTGTAATTCAAACTTTGTATACTTGCCAATAGCATAGTCAGCAAAAGAAGTCTGTAAGTTCAAAAGCATAGATAGGGGGGTGAAGAACGCGAGTGTAGGCTTTCCTGCACAATGGGACTTAAATACTAAGGACTTTTTTAGAACCGATAACAATATAATAAATTTAATAGTTCATGATCACAGCAGGAGGTGGTGATGCGGAGGGGGTAAAGGGCTTTGCTATTTCGTAAAGTTCTGATGGTGTGGTTTGATAAACAAATTTTAAAATGTTTTAAATTTAAAGATTTGATAAGCCGAAGGGCGCAGCTAACTGGGTCGCTTTGATTTACGTACTTTCATACTTGGTAAGTTCAAGGCCGGTATCAAGGGGGTGCATAGAGAGGGTCCCATTTAATACAGTAAGATTTCCTTTTAAAATTGCAGATTTGTTACAGATCGGTAACAATACAAACATTTTGATTAGTACAAGGGCTTAGCAAAAGAGGATGAGGAGTGTAGGGTGAACTTTCGCATTTTGTACATTACGATTTGATTACTTTTAAACTTATCAAAGATCGGTGACGATACAATCATTTTAGAGGATGATGAAACGTAGCTAAAAGGAGTGGGAAAATAAATAATGGGAAAATAGTCCACTTCATACGGTAATTTTTAATTTAAATATTGTAGACTTTCAATATTAAATAAAAATAAAATTTCATAAGTTCATGGGCGTTTCTAGATATGAAAGAGTTGTGTGACCAAGGAGGGATGACGTACAATAATTCGATAGATTTATGAGTGTAACTAGCAGAAGTGAGTTAAGTCTTATGTATAATATCTTGATCCGTGCGACATATAGTGAAACTTTCAAAAACGTTCAAAATGTCACCTTCCTCGCTAGACAAGAGGCCATTTTAAAATTCCTCTCAATATCCTCTATTTCGCACAAAACCTCTAAATAGCTCGATTCGTGTGCTACCGATCGACACTTTCTGCCTTTTAATGTAATCTCATCGGGTTCTTAACAGTGCATTAAATATTAAGTCTGCATGTAAATGGGATGTCTTTTAAAAATCCATGCAGCGGCTAGCAGACCTTTTTTTCAATGTATTGCATAGTCACTGGGCACTGAACTACATTTTAAGTTTAAAATTCCTAGTCGCAAGACAAATCTCGTATGCGTTTTCCAATCTAGATCTACGCGGCACGTAAGAAACGTTTTAAACTTTTGTTTAATTGCCTAGATGCTTTCAAGTATAAACTACGTGTGAGTTTTCAAGCCCGTAGCTCAATAGGGAGTATCTTTAAAAATGATCAAAAGATCTATCGATACCTGAATCATCAAGA
Source organism: Eurosta solidaginis (assembly GCA_029619165.1). Classification (NCBI taxonomy): domain Eukaryota; kingdom Metazoa; phylum Arthropoda; class Insecta; order Diptera; family Tephritidae; genus Eurosta; species Eurosta solidaginis. Next base: position 39,990 of record JARSSU010019878.1, on the reverse strand, counting down.
AGAATCTGTTATCCTAAGTACTGCATTTTAATTGGGCTTTAAGCCGTGCTCAAAGTTTTAGGTATCCGTCGCTCTACTACAGACGATCCATGCGCCAACTACTGAAAGTTTTTTCCCCCCATATTGCAAAGTCTTCGGGGTCTAGAGTAAATGCCTAGTTTGAAGACTTTGTTCCACGCAAAGTTATATATGTCTCGATTGCAAGAATACCCACTTCATGCTGACATTTATGGAAATACATTAAACAGGGATTGGAACCATTATATTACAAAAATTATAAAAATTAGTTTTTATTAACTGTTTTTGAACTGCTTTGTTTTTCTCGGAAAACAATAGTTTTCTCGTATGTTTTATTTCGCTAACAAATTAGTGCAAGAAGTGGTCCTAAGCCATTTTTCACCATCCCACCTCCCATGAAACATATCAGGGAATATACCGTCTGGATCAGGAGATTTAAATTCGGAAAACGGTTCTCCGAAATTTAAAATTTCGCTTGGAAAACAGAAATTATTTTGGAGCTTTTTTGTTTTGCTTGGAAAATAACAGTTATTGTTTAATATTTTTATTTCGGTTGTCAAAAAACACTTATGTATGTTTTAAGTTTTTATTTCAATCGCAAAATAATAATTATTTTTTCTCGATCTCTGGCAGAAAGGAAGAAAAAGTTTATAGAATTACGTTGGTCTTTCCTTTTAGTTCCTGGAACATTAACAAACCAACGCACAGCTTGGCATAAGAGCAAAAGCAGTTTATAAATATTATTGTTGTTGTTGACTGATAAATGCCTGCATTTTATGCCACAGCTAACAATGCGAATGCGATGATTCTATCTGCAGTGGAACAGATGCCGGTGAGCTTTAACCACTTTATACTTGACATTTTTCACAATGCACGCAGAATAATTATCGTCCATGAAATAAAAACGTGAAGTCATGCAAAACAAAATAAAAAAAGGAACATCACATCATAACATCAACATCGCGTTGGTTAAATGGATTTATAAAAGTGGCAGAAAAATTGTTGGAAAATCATTTGGCTGGTAGTTAAAGATAACTATCTCTGAAATGCGCTGTATAGCTAAAATTGTAAATGCGTACGAACGTGGAGGCGGAAAAAGTGGAAGAAATTACAAAAACAAACAAAGCGATGGACGACATGAGTCTTGTAGTGCGACTTTGCGATTAGCAAGTTTAAGTAATTTTTATTTTCTACTACATCCAAATACATAAAGTATTGCGGCCCACGCGCTAATTGAGGACCGCACGTATTAAAGTCATTAGCATATTTTCAAGCGTATGATTTTAAAATATAATTTATGCATACGTATATTGTGCGGCCACCGTGGTGTGATGGTAGCGTGCTTCGCCTACCACATCTATGCCCTGGGTTCACACCCCGGGCAAAGCAACATCAAAATGTTAGAAATAAGGTTTTTCAATTAGAAGAAAATGTTTCTAAGCGGGGTCGCCCGTCGGCAGTGTTTGGCAAGCGCTCCGAGTGTATTTCTGCCATGAAAAGCTCTCAGTGAAAACTCATCTCCCTTGCAGATGCCGTTCGGACTCGGCATAAAACATGTAGGTCCCGTCCGGCCAATTTGTAAGGAAAATTAAGAGGAGCACGACGCAAATTGGAAGAGAAGCTCGGCCTTAGATCTCTTCGGAGGTTATCGCGCCTTACATTTATTTATTTATTTATATTGTGTTTTTGTACGAGGAGGCAGCAGTGAACGCCTTACAATATATGTGTGACTTTAACAGGTAAAAACATTTACTGTGCCATTTTTTCCTATTTACACAACCCACTTCCCGGCGGAATATTTGACAGTAGTGCCAGGGGAATTGGTGTTTAGACGGTAGGAAGTTTAGTGTGGTTAAAGTTACACATATTCAATGTCACTAAGCTTTATTGAAGCGCGCCTGTAAATATTCTCCACAAATTGGATTAAAAATCATATAAAATACATATGTACCAAATTATGTATAAAAGTAATAGCAACAAAAAGGCAATACTTAGAGACAATATAAATGCATACAGCGGGGTTTTCATAAGGCTGTGTGGATAGAGGAATCTGCCGTAACACCAACATAAAGTATGAATGTTGGAGATTGCAAAACTCAGCTCCCAAAAAGCTAGTTAATGAAGAAGTGAAATTCAGAAGCATGTCCCAGTAGCCATCGCGGTGTGCAAATTTCCCAATCTTGGTGGTAGGGCAGTGTGGTGGTAGCGTGCTCATCGAAAATTTGGAAAACAGTTTTTTCAATTAGAAAAAAGCGTTTCTAAACGAGGTCGCCCCTAGGCAGTGATTTGCAAGCACTCCGAGTGTATTTCTGCCATGAACAGCTTCTCAGTGAAAATTCATCTGCCTTGCAGATGTCATTCGGAGGGGACAATTAAAAGGAGAACGACGTAAATTGGGACGGCCTAAAATCTCTTACTTAATAAAAACTTATAAACTTAACAAAAAATATTCAAAAATGGTTACAAAAAGTCTTAAAATATAGCATGCTTTTATTTTTTGGTTTTGGTTGGAAAACAACAGTTATTTTTTTAATATTTTTATTTCGATCGCAAAATAATAATTATTTTTTGGACACTGAAAACATAATATTTTCCTTCTAATTTATTTATTAATTTTATTTTTGTTTTATTAAATGAAAAATAACAAATAAATTATTATTTTACAGGGCCAGGGCTTACGGTCCAAAGTAAATAAATATTTATTTAAATTCTATATGGTATTCTATTCTATTGCTAAAATTATTTATTTATATTATATAATAAATCTACTGAAAAAACTCTTTATATGATCTTTGGACGTGACTTTTGCTGTGGCCGTGTTGGCGTTTACAAAATTGAATAATAAAAGTGTCAATATTAAACAATGTTTTCAATTAGCAAATATTTATATATGCATTATAGTTAATAAAAGCAATAAATATACGGAAACTAAGAAAAATATAATAATCAAAGCGATAAATGAAATAATGCAGTAATACCAAAAACAAAAGAGAAAAAAAATACAGATTCCTATTATTAAAACAAAATGTTTGGAATTAAAAAAAAATAATATTTTTTTTGCTAAAAGGTCGATTTTTTTTCTAATATATCACATACATAATTGAAATAAAATCCAGTACAGCTCAAGGTGCAGAAAATGAGAATATCTGTATGCTTTTCACGAATAGCGGAGCTCTTATTAACTGATTATATGTGTATGTAGTTGGATCACCGGTAGTATACACTAGGTGATTTGAAAATCGCTTATTAGGTTTCCCATTCCAATCACACTAACAGTTATGACTAACCCAATCAAGTTCAATATACATATACAAGAAGAACTTCGAGACACTTTTTTCAGTACGAATAATCAACTCCTTTGAACCGATAACATTTTTTTTTAATTTTACTTCTTTGGAACCCGTTACATTCACTAAACCGATGGAGTTTCTGAAGGCGCTTACAATTTTGCATCGGTTGCTATTTTTGATACGGTTACTTTTTTGTAACCGGTTCTTGTTTGAAACCGGCTACCATTTTGAAACCGATTACGGTTTTGGAACCGGTCCATGTCTTAAAACCGATTACTTTTCCAAAATGGGTTATTTTCCGAAATTGGTTACTTTTCTGAAACCAGTCACTTTTCGAACTTTCTTTTTGAAACCGTTTACTTTTCCGAAACTGGTTTTATTTTGTAAACCAAATTTTTTTTTACTGACTACTTACTTTGGAAAGGTGCACTTTTTTCGGGCCGGTTACTTGAATGCAATCGATTTTTTGTGGTTTTGGAACTGGCCACTTTTTAGGAACAAGTTACTGATTTGGAACCGGTTACACTTAACTCTACATCAACATCTCAACATCTCTGCTGTGCGTGACTTTGGTTAATAACTAGTTCTTTATTGTGTCGTTGAGGTTGGTTGCAACCTTCCTTCTCCCCAAGACACTGATGCGCCCATCATCACTGTACATACCCGAATAAATTTTGGCTTTTCACCATCCTTTTGCCCACCGGTTCTTTTAGACATCAACTTCTTGCTCACTGATCCACCAATTGTTAGAACACTGATCGACCACCGGCCAACAGACCGGTTATTTGGCGTCGGTTATCTTTGGACACCGACTCATCGATTATATAGTATAGTTATTTGTCATCGATTGTTGATCGTCCATCGATCCCACCGGTACCGTAACTAATGCAACCATTCATTATAATAAATGTCAAGTTCGGAACCCATCCTAGTACTCATCGCGTCACAGGTCACCGTTATTGCGTAGATATCCAAACGCGTTTCTAGGACCGTCAGAAGACTTTTAGGTTTGTACTTTCCTCACTCACTTAACATGACTTAAATCATTTTCCAGCTTTCATGAATATAGGTTAGAATGTTACTCACTTTATACACCGAGAAATTTAAGCACACGAAGCTGCTACAGCTTTCCTCGAGTGGCACCATAGGGACCGCTTGATTTTTAGGGAAAGAAAATACTGAGTATTATTTGTTGCTTATTTATAACCAAATAAATGTGTTTATGAGAAGCCTTGCATAATGCAGTTAGCAAACACTTGGTGAGGCGCAACTTAGGATCATGTTATTAGATAATATTCGAGAACCTTACTTACTTAATTGGCGCTTAAGTTTTTAAACGGTTATGGCCGTCCAAAAAGACGCGGAATTGCTTCTTCGCTCTGCTAAATTGCACCAATTGGTCAGGGAATTTAAATCGTTTTCCACTTGGTCCTTCTAGCAGAATGGAGGCCGCCCTCTTCCTCTGTTTCCATAGGCGAGTTCCGATAAAAAACTTTTTTAGGTGGAGATTTATCTTTCATTCGCATAACATGGTCTAGCCAGCGTAGCTGCTGCATTTTAATTCGCTGGACTATATTGATATCTGCGTAAAGCTCGTACAGCTCATCAATAAATCTTCTTCGGTACACGCCGTCGACAATGTTCCGTAAATGGTTCGAAGAACTTTTCTCTCGAACACTCCCAGAGCCACTTCATCTCATGTTGTCAGGTTCCATGTTTCTGCACCATATACCAGGACGGGAAGGAAAAGTGACTGGTAGAGACTGATTTTGGTTTGCCGAACGAGGACTTTACTTTTCAATTGTTTACCTAGTCCAAAGTAGCATTTATTGGCAAGATTGATTCTTCGCTGGATTTCAGAGCTGACGTAGTTGTCCCCAAATATACGAAGTCTTATACTATTTCAAAATTATGGCTGCTAACAATAGCGTGGTTGCCGAGGCGCAAATGCGCTGCTGACTCTTTGCCAGATGACAGAAGGTACTTCGTTTTGTCCTCATTCACCATCCAAATCCATCCTTTCCGCTTCTTTTTTCCAGTTTGAAGTAAGCGGAACTTATACTGTTTTCACACAGAAACTTAATGATCTCATTTCACCTTCTAATGAAATCGTAAATTTTTTGCTTTCACACAGAAGTAACTGCTCGATTAGTATGAAGGATGAAATGTCAAGCGAATAAAATGACAATGCTATATGACAGACAATCATGGCGGAACGATACAAGGTGGCAGCATGGTGACATACCTACAAACAAAAAAAATTCCAGGTACTTGTAAATTCGATGGACAAATGTCAAAATCGTACTGCGCCGGTAGTTGATGTATCAAATCAAATAAAAAAGGTTATAATCCGCTGTTCGATGCGGCCACCTTGTATCGTTCCGCCATGCAGACAATGACATTTACTTTGACAAATGACATTTTTAAGCACTGAACACACCAAAAACTAAGAAGCGGAACGCGGCCAACAGAGTTGCATTGTGCTTTTGACTTCATTAGACATTCGACTAGCTACTAATGAAATAATTATAGATTCGAATTTTGTAGGGAAGATTGAGCTCAATAAGCGTCCTAATGTAGAAAACTGCCTTTATTATTCAATAAGCCGTCTGTGTGAAAATAGTATTACGGCGCAGTTGTTCAGGCCGATGAAGGCCGATAATGAAGTGCAGAAGTTAAACCTCATATACGTTATTATTTATGCATATATATGAATGGAGTTGGTTTAAATACCCGAAAATCTACCCCAACTCAACCACCTCTGCATTTGTTTTACTTTTTGCTCTACAATCGATACAAAGCATAATTTGGTCAGGAATCTCATATAATTTCGTATAGTCAGTTGCTGTTCTAACCAAAGTTAGGTTAGATTGAACTGGCTGCTCCATGAGGAACCAAAATGTTAAAAGAAAAATAAAAACAACTATATGTTAATAGCGCTAGACATGTGCCATGAAGATCTAGTGCTTAATGTTAATAAAACCAATATCGTTAATAATTTCGCCAACTAAAGCTACACCACCATAATTTAGGCCTCTTCTTTTATTCCAACTTCGCAAGCGCCGTATCAAAATATTACATAATAAAAGGAAATACCAGTTTCACTTTCAAATAAATCACAGCTATTGGTGTTTTTTTTTCAAACAAACACATTCACAAGTGGTCTCTATTTAAACATGAATGTATGTATTTACCTTTGTATGTGTTTTAGTTAGTTAATCATTATTTGATCATCACTTGATTGTCCACTTATCACTTTATATTTGATGTTGTGTCTCCACGCTTGTATCAGTGAAGGTCGTTTCGTTTAAATATTCATAACTTTGTTATTGTTACTTAATGTTTGTCTAAAAATTTTTTACTTCTCTTTTTCAATCGGACTCAACAAACTATTGGCTTCTTTCAATTTGCATTCACACTTTCATGCAGACAAAATTATTTGATGACATCAAAGGCATTCATAATATGGTAGCCGGTTTTATTTCAACTCTTTAACAGACGTTTGTTTAGTTTATTAGGAATAAAAAATATTTTTGTTCTTTTCTCGTAACTTTTATTTTCCTTGATTTCATTTTAGATTCACTCTTCAAAACAGTTTTCATATTCTAGGAGTTAAGTCTAATAAAGTGTAGCATTAGTCAGCTGATTGGTACAGAAAATATGGAGCTGCTCTCTTCAATGCGATGGTAGCCATTAAAAAACTCTGACTCAATTTTTCTGCAGAGTGTGCTTTACAAGATTCCGGTGCTCCACCACATTTAAAATTTTATCAGATTGTGTTGGATTCTCGGGCGCCATTTAATTTTAAAATATTTTTTTAGCCCATAGATTCACACCTACAATTTTCACAACCTGGTTCTTGAACCAAATAAAGTTAAGCATCAGCTAGTTTTGCTTTCTTGTTTAAGTCGGGGAATTATCAGAGATCGTAGCTCACTATGCAGGATATATGCCGCTGTTCATATGTTTTCGAAGTCAGGAGTCCAAAAAAGTTAGCGCGTTGTTTCAGAGGAATGTGCTGTAAGAAAATCCACTTTTATTCCGGAGCTCCACCAAAGTTAACGTGTCCCAGCTCGGGCGCCACTTAGTTACTGAAGGTCCTTATGTTATAAAAATTATAACACTAGTCAATTTTATTCAGCTAATCACACATATAACTAGCACAATAGCTAGCCTGCTACAAGTTGCTGTTATTCTGCTCTATATAACTTCTCTTCATTACTCCTGAGCAGTTCTCAGAATACAGCGTGGATGTGATTGACCTTTACTTTTCACGACTTCGGCAGGTTGTGAGATATATTGATTCGAAAATGGTGCTGAAGCTTTGGAGCGTATATTGATTGACTGTGGGATCGGTTGAGAGACAGAAACCGCCACTAGCTTCAACCACTCAATAATACTGATCCTGTGCCTGCGATGACGGTGCAGCACGTGTTGATACTGTCCACATTAGCGAAACTTTCTTAAATTTTGCGTGCTAATTGAATTTCGAACCATTATTTGGAATAATATTTTGTGAATATGATCTTAGAAAAACTGGAAAAACAGCAGCTCCTCTCTCAGTTTTTTAAGGTCCGTGATGATGTAATCAGAGTTTCCATTTTTTAAAACCCCCCTCTTATATGTTTTCAATGTTGGTTTAGAAATTTGCTTTATAACTATGTGTAGTGTTGTTAGCTCTTGTAAGACGTCTATCACATTAGTTATGCATAAGTACATGTCTCCGCAGTGCAAAGTAATTCTAGCCGTTTAAGTTTTGTGAGTGGCAGTCTATACGAAGACAGATGTCGAGTATGGCCCTACACATAGCATATCAGCATCTGAAGAGTACATGCAGAGAACTTGACTGAAATGCACAGGAGAAGCTGAAATGCACATTGTAAAAATAATATTACTTTCTAGCGGTCCTCAACGAACCACTCGCTTTCTCTGATAAACATAAGTAGAAGTAAAATATACACTTTACCAATCTCTGCCATACTGTCGATATTCCGTGCGCCAAGAAAGGGTTTGGAGTCCTGGACATCGGCAGAGAAAGTGATGAATCGATTTCTCTTCCTCCTTGTCCTGACAGCTTATGCATATGGACTTTGTTGGTAGGTGCCACCGTCTGAGGATTGGTGCAATAGTGCAATAACCTGTGATGACATCCATAAGTACTCTCACTGCAGATTTGTTTAGCTTGTAAAAGAAACTAGTTCTTTTTCTATCCAAACATGGGCATAAGGACTTTGAGACCTCGAAATCACTTTGATTGATCCACAGAAAGTCAGCTGACCTAACCTCATAGTACTTGGGCGATAGCCCAGCGGCGATCGTACGGATCTATTCATCTCACATATGTTCATTTCGGAACTTTTCCTGCCCATTTCATACGCAAATTTATTCCCTTAAATATCGCTGTGTCCAGAGACCCAGCAAAGGAAGCTCTACTCCTCCGGACGATATACGACTTTATCACGTTGAATCGATATATAGATATTCTATAGATATGGATAGATATGCGCTCTTTGCATATAAGAAAATATAAAAACATTTCGGAGAAAATATTTTTAAAAAATCAATATCAATTTTTGAGACCTTTTTGGACTAAATTTTATTGGGCTACAAAACTGCATACTCTAAATCACTCAAACAAATATAAATAAAAATTTTGAAACTGTCGTAAATTTTTTTAGAATTTTCGAATTTTTCGAAACCGTATTATTGAAATAATCGAAAATAAAAAAATAAGAAGTTAGCTAGGTTAGGTTAGGTTGAACTGGACGGTCCATGAGGATCTCACATAGACTGATTGAGTCCGTAGTGTTACCAGAATTTTGTTTTAACGACTAAACTGAAAAACCCTATCAAAAACCAGGACCTATGTTATAAAATAACCCCGTCATCTTGGCAAATACTAGAAGCTTCCTAGGACTTAAGCCACTTGCTGCTTCTAGATCTGACAGCTGTATCACTCCTAATAGCTGGAGTCTTAGCCTGGCAAGTGCAGGGCACGAGCACAGAACGTGCTCGATCGTTTCCTCCTCCAACCCGCACTTCCTACATCTGCTGTCACTGACCAAGCCTAATTTGAAGGCATGTGACGTCAGAAGGCTGTGTCCAGTCAGAATACCCGTCATGAGCCTACAGTCCTCTCTTTTTAATGATAGAAGCAACTTTGTTAGTCTAAGGTTGTAAGACCTACACATAATCTTCGACACTTTACAGCCCCGCGCTTGAACCCACGCCTTTCCCACTTGGTCCATGTGCACCTCTCGACTTCGCTTAATCTCGCCCAGCCAAATTGGGACATCTACGGAGCAAGCTTCAAGGGATGTGCCCTTTTTAGCTAGTTCGCCCGTTTTTTCATTCCCATCTATTCCCATATGCCCTGGGACCCAATAAAGATGTATGCTTGTTGCTGTCCCGATTCTCTCCAGAAGCTGCTTACCCTCTAACACGCATTTGGATGCTGTGATATGCGAGATTATTGCTTTAATTGATGCTTGACTGTCAATATAAAATTTAAGACGGTTGCAGCTTAAGCTATTCTGTTCCAGAGTTTCTACTGCTTTGGTTACGACTAATATTTCCGCTTGGAAAACGGTAAAGCAATCCGGCAGCCTGTAGGATTTGCTTATTTCCGGATCAGCACAGTATACCGCAGACCCTACTCCTTCCACTACTTTGGAACCATTTGCGTACACATGTATCGCCTCGTCCGCCATTTGCGAACCCTTTCGCCAAACGTCCACCTCTATTGTGGCCTTAAGATCTCACTCGAAGCGCAGATAAGGAATGAGGTAGCCTGTTCGTCTTGTGATTGATGACACTATACTACTATGTCCATATGGTCGGCGCTCAAGATGCCCCGAGGCACCGAGCCTGGTTGCGGTTGTTAATGATATGTTCTTTGCTACCAGGTCTACAGGTGGAATGTGCAGAATGGCACACAATGCAGCCGTCGGGGTTGTTTTCAGTGCTTCCGTAATGTTAAGCATCGACAGTCTGCATACCCCCTCTAATTTTTTGAGGGTATGTTGTTTTTGTGTGGCTTTCCATCAAACAAGAATCCATAGTACAGAATAGGGCTTACAATCGCTGTAAAAATCCAATGAGAAAGAGAGGGCGATAAGCCCCACGTACACCCCAGCATTCTTTTACATGCGTAGAGTGCCGTTGAGGCCTTCTTGACCCTCTCCACCACGTTGAGCTTCCATGACAGATATTTTGTGCAAGGTTTCTCCAGTAAGGTCACCCCTCCTAACTTAGGCCTAGTCCAATTTGGGACCTTGTACCTCTTTGTAAACAAGACCATATCCGTCTTCTCTGCCTTGACTTTCAACCCGACATTAGATGCCCAGGTATGAATATCCCGAAGCGCCCGATCCATCAAAGAACTAATCGTTGGAAAGCACTTTCCACTTATGACAATTGCAATGTCATCTGCGTAAGCCCTAAGTTTTACGGGTCTCTGATCGAATCGCCTGAGCAGTTGGTTGATGACCAGCGTCCTGCGTGCCCCTGTCCACTGATTTCGAGGCCTCGTACAATCCCCGTTGTGATGTAATCTTCCTGCAATTTAACATGCAGCCGATCCATCCAAGAAGACTCCTAGAGCATACTCCTTATAGTCCAGGGATTTCTCTATGCTTATTACCACCCTATGCAATGTGGTGTCTACCGACTTGCCTTTGGTGTACGCATGCTGTGTTGTGGAGAGCAGCTTTTCATCCACGTTGGAATTTATGTATACATCTATCAGCCTGTCAAAGGTTTTGAGCAGAAATGATGTTAAGCTAATGGGTCTATAGGCTTTGGGATACACGTGACCGATCTTCCCCGCCTTTGGTAGGAAAGCTACACGAGCAGTTCTCCAAGAGTGCGGTACACGATTCAGCCTTATGCGCCCATCGAATATTATTTTAAGAATTCTACGACCGCCATACTTGAAACTTGTAGCATGGCCGGGATATACCGTCTGGGCCCGGCGATTTAAACTTAGAAAACGTTTTCACTGCCCATTCGATCTTGGTATCGGTCACCAAGCCCGGCGCTACCCGATCCGTGATCGAAGTGTGAGTGATGTCTGCTGGCTCTTCTAAAACCGTCTCCCGATGGGAAATGTGTGTCAGGAAGCACCTCAGAGGATTCCTCACTATTACGTGACCATTCCCCGTTCTCTCTCTTGATTAGTCCCTGGACTATGTTTCCCCTTGCTAAGACTTTTTTCAACCGTGCTTTTTCGCTGGAGCACTCTATGTCCGTACAGAAACTTTTCCATGAGAGAATTTAGCTAAAAAAACAAAATTGCAACTGCTCTTTTCGTGTTAGCAACTGTATATGTATAAATATAGCAAGAGTCAAATTTGGCTTCATTATGACTGCAAACAATAAGACCACATGCTGTCAAAATGCATGTTTGTGTTTATCGATGTGCTGTGTGTTCATTGAGAAGCGAGGGTAGCTTTTTGATCGATTTGTGTGACTGGGGCAGGTAGAAGTAGTAATTGTAGTCGTTTGGCCTTCTTTGTTAGGTTGTTGCTATGGTGATTTTATTGTTTGTGTGTTTGTTGTTGTGCGTTTGTCTGTTATACCTGTGTGATTACTTTGTTTCTTGTAAACAAGTATTTAAAGGCTCAATTATTGTGTTTATCTGTTCGTTTATTATTTCAATGTTTTCGAGAATGTTCAGGCGTCGGCCTTTTACTTGTATGGGAAGGACCTTTACTTTTTATTGATGTTTTCTGGGTAGCATTCAAGTTTCGACCAGATGATTCGCAAAGTTGAACACTAGTATGATGTTTGGATTCCGTGTTTTTTTTGTTGAAATCCCTAATATGTTCTTTATACCTTGTTCTTTTTTGCCGTCCTGTTTGTCCACTGTAACTGTGCTGGCATACGCAGGTAGACTTGTCTACGCCGCTAAGCGGATCCTCTGAGTTTGTGTGAGTTCTAAGTTTTGGCCCTAGATTCTTCAATGGTTTGAACGCTGTGTTAATGTTGTATTTTTTAAAAATGTTTGCCAATTTATATGTGGCTTTTCCAGTATATGTCATAGTCGTCCAAGTGTTATTATTTTTCTTTTTGGTTCTCCTTTCGTCCTTCTGAGCTTATCAATAACATTATTAATCGTTATTATGAATTAAAATGTTGTATTTTTTTCCGAACTGCGTTAGTAGCCGCGTTCTTGTGGCAGAACTCCAGCGCGTATTATTAAATATATTTTGTTAAACCTAGAATTTCTATACATATATGTATAGATATTTTTTAGAGATCCAACTCTTGTTAAAAATAAAAATATCCATTTTTAAAATGTGTCATTCTACTGAACCTTTTCGCAATTGCTGGAATGAAAATTTTGAAACCGCCAATGCTTGTAGCTTTAAGGTGTGAACTGCTCGTAAATTAATATTTTTAATGATCTGGTTTTTTTCTATGACATTTCTCCTTTGAAATTGTTTGCATATTATTACAAAATTTTTTTGTTATGTTTATTTTAAAACAATGTTTTTTAATACTTTGTAAACTGTAACTTATTTACAATGAAGTATGTGATCATCACTTGTTTTACAACTTTCGTAAAAAATTTTCCCATATAAATTTCCCACATCCGTTAGTAAAAATCCAGTTCGTCAAAAAAAAATTGCCTTTTCAAGAAAAATATTGTAATATTTATTCTAAAATATGTTTTATGAGTTAGTTGACCTGTAAATACCATTCTATTAGGTATCATCATTATGAATATTATTATAGCAAATGCTGACACAAGCTGGTAAAGTTGTTAAATTGTTTATTTATTTAAATACATAGCAAATGGGGCATTTTAGATACTCAATATATGGTTATTTGGACGGTAGTTCAAATTCGTTTGTTTAAATTATTAAACCCAGGGACCACAAATAACTTTTATTGCCAAAATTTAACCCAGAGAAATCTGGCTGATAGGGTAATTCCACCTACATAAGAAGTGTACCAATATGTTTTTTAATGCACATATGTATGCTCTAATTTTACTTTAAAAATCTAAAACAAGCTCTATTTTTTGAGCTTATTATTTCGATTGGCAAGAATGTTTATTTTTTTAATTTATGCTCGGAAATTGTTCAGAATAATAATATTTCGTGTGAGGGTTCAATAGTTTAAGAAAAATTTTCCTAAAGGGAGACAATCAAAGACTGGTACAAAGAAAAATTTTTTTGCACACAGAAAAAAACACTCACCTAAAATCAGGAAAACATCTCCTAAAAAAGTTAAAGAGGGACGTTTTAATTTAATTAGCAGCAATTTGCTATTTTTTTTATAAAACTTTTAATTTATTTGAGCTATAATTTTCCTTCAATTTTCTCATCAAGAATAATTGATTTAATATTTCTCATAATATTTACATGTACGAGCTCAAAGAATAAGAGAAATCGACTATAATGCTACTCCACTATAAAATTAAATTTTTTTATACAATCTAAAAAAAATTATTCCTATAACCAAGGAAAAAGAATATTATAAATGGTTTAAGAAAATTACTTGTTCAGATTTAGGGAAGGATTTCTATAGCGAAATAGTACAAATAGTTTTAAGAAATTTTGTTTTTGAGTGCGTGATGACTCGGAAGAGCTTATTTCCAGTAAGCATTTATAGCTGGGCTAACCAAGTAAAAATGGAATCTCCATAGCCATAAAAGCACTGGCTGTCTTTCCATAAACTGCATTATTAAGACAGCGTTTTTGGCCTGGAAGACAACAGTAATCTAATAAATGCTCTCGTTATGAAAATTTACAACACCAAAATGGCAAACACAAAAAAAAACACAATAAAAAGGATTTGAAAATATTAACAAACGATTATACTATATGAATTTGAATGACCTTCCGAACACGAGTTGATTGCTTTAGCCACAATACCATAGTTCACTTTTCAACTTGGTTGCAAGATATTAAAAATATTTGAATAAAAAAAAGCGATTTCAAACCGATCCGAAATCGTTCTAAACAAATCGGTATGTAAAACACCACTAACAAGTCGATAAGGAGCACAAATTTTTTTTTATCTCAGATGATGGCGTATTCAAAACATACCTTTATATTTCTGATGTATATATACATATTTTATTGAAGTAGGGCTGTGAGATTAACTGATAAATTACAAAACGTTGATCATTCACAATTTGACTTATTCAATCAATCGAATGATTCTAATTTTAGATTTCTCCGAGTAATCAGTGTTTTGAGTAATCAAACAGCATATTATTTTATATATCGCCCATTTTGATTAATGAATTAAAATGATTAAGTATATCACGTAAATTTTTTGTACTTTACCTAATTGCTATCAGTTTGACATTATTTTTAATTATTTTAATTTTTAAGCTAAATTATATTTAAACTAAGTATCTATTATAGATTTTTCAAAATAATTTTCATAGCCAAATTTTTATACCAGTATTTTTGCGAAATAAGCTATTTTGATTAATCAGTTTTTCTAATAGTCAGCAAAGCAGTGAAAAATTCCAATCATTTTTATTTCCAATCAACGATTGATTTGCTTATTTCGTTGCAATAAAATTTTATTGCTTTTTTTGTGATTGTAAAATTAACATCATAAATCTATTTACAATCAATTATTAAAACACATCTTGCTTGGTTTTATTTTGAAGAGTAAAACTTACAATCTACAATCAATCCACCTGATCGCAATGAATAAAACACTGATGATTGCAGTCATCAAATATGCAATCATTTCGAACTTGCCACATTATCTTCTATTGTTAAAAGAAAGTGTGTGATTGATTATAACCAAGCAACACGGTGGGTTAACCACCATTCTGATACAACATTGGGTTAGGTTAGGTTGAACTGCTGGTCAATAAAGACCTCACATAGACTGAATGTGTCCATAGTGTTACCAGAATTTGTTTGACGACCAAACAGAAGAACCCCAATCAGGTGCCAGGACATATGTTATAGAATAACTCCGCCCTGTGGCGAATATTAGCAGTTTTCTAGGACCCAGCTTAATTGCTTCTCGAGATCTGGCAACTCTGCCACCCCTAATAGCTGGAGCCTTGACGTGGCGAGGCTTAACTTATAAGCATGTGACGCCAGAAAGGAGCGTCCAGTCAGTATGCTCATCGTGAGCCTTAAGTCTTCTCTCTTCAGAGATATGAGCCACTTTGTGAGTCTAATATCGTTGCTTTGCACATGATGTTAAAAATTTTTCAGCCCTGCACTTTTGTCCAGGCCTGTCTCCTTTGATTTCTCCCAAACGGATTGTGACGTATATCGTCGACTCAGCGTAACCCAGTAAAGGTGTATGGTCCGGCATGAGCGAAGTTTTTCCAGTGAATCTTTGCATTCCAGAACACTTCCTGATAAAGTACCGTGTGAGATTATTGCTTAATCGCAGCATGACTATCAATATATAAATTGACGCGACTGCAGCTTCAGCACGCTTCCCCCAGAATTTCTGCTGCTTTCTTCACTGCTTAAATAAATATTTAATTTTGGTATTGATTGCAAAAAAAATGTCTGTAAAATCAATGATTATAACCGAGAATTACCTGTAAACAATGATTGTAGACGAGCCATGCCTACAATCAATAATTGTAGCAGAAAAAGTGTTTGCAATCACATTCACACACATGATTGTTGATTGCAATATTTGCAAATACCAATGATTGCAAGATAAAAGTCTGTAAAGAAAGGGCGACTGAAATAAAGTACTCAGAAGTTATTTGAAATTTTTGTGTGAAAGAAATCAGATAAGTATGATTAAAATCGAATGTGATTGCAATATTTGTTGAACGTTGTGATGGCAAACAGTTATAAATAGTGCAGTCTCTACATTAAAATAAAAGCAGAAATGTTTAAGTTTGCTCATTATTCAGGTAGCGATGGATGTATTTCTAATCCCAATTTATTTCGTATACTAACACTTAATTTTGTTTTGTGGAATTATGTCTAAAATTTAAAATAAAATATGATTAAATGTCATAATAATTTATTTATTCAAATATTATTTTGTTGCTAATATATACTTTTTTTTTCTCTTTTCAGGTGAGTAAATTTAATCAAGTGATATTGATTACAATAACAGAAACGCAAGCAGGCATATATATATTTACATAATAATGTTAGTTATAATTTGGAGTGATACTCATTTGAGAGAATTAAGGCCGAGCTGCTCTTAGAAGAATTTTCGCTAAATGGCTTTCTATGGCAGAAGGCACCATTGCCGAGAGTTTAACACCCTAAAGGTTTGCTAAAGTATTTTTAAATTACTTTTCCGGGATCTTGAACTGTGAACTTTGGTAATATAGGCCAGCACACTACCTTTATGCAAACATGACCTCAATTTATTTACTTACATATATTTCCAACGTCAATCCGTATGAAATTATGATAAATGCCTTTCTTAAAACCATAATATTAAAATCGTCTGCTGCCAAAAATTTCAAGGACATTTAGCTTAATATTAAATCGATAAATATTTAAACAATAATTAAAAACAAAAATACATATTGGCATATTGACACACAAACTTACAAACATGATATTTATGAACTTCGTATCGCAAAAAATTTCACTTCGACTATTTCATGGTCAAATAATGGGTTGCATAACCTGTTGATAGGCAGCGCGGAAGAATTTGCAACAGTCAAACTGTAACTGTGTACATATCATTATAAATGGAAGAGAAAGAGATGACAGCAGGAGTGAGGTAGCACGCAACTTATTGCAGACAAGCAAGGCTTTCAACCTACACTTCTTTTGACTTAACGCAAAAAAAGCATCACGCCGCTAGTAACGTTGCATAGGTTATGCCATTGCAACGGTGTGATGTGATGTGTGATGCGTAGTCGCGACCACAGCGCCAACTATATCTCATTAAGGCCAACCCATAGCGCGCTTACGAACTCAATTGCGGTTGGGCGTGGTGTTGATGTGCAATCCGATTTTAATTTGTTTTTGTATCTGTTTATAAATCTACATTTTTGGTTTGCTCATACAATGCTTGCATGCCTGCATGTTGTATATTTATCTTTGTAACTGTTTTCAAGCGAGAAAACACTTTTAAAATGTCGGTTGCTAACGAACGTTAATATTAATGTGGATTTATACTCCCACAGTCGAGATGGTATAAAGTTTTTTGAATTTCTAAAATGTATGTGGGCTTTTCTTTTTTGTGCATGAATTATTTATGAAAATACTATCAATACCCGGTGGCCGTTCTACTGCCCTTACTTTGGCTGGCAAACTTTCAAAAAGTTGTCTTCTTTCTTGTCTCTATTCCTTTCCTTTTAAAGGCTGTACATAGTATAAAAATAAATGCCGTGGAATTTTATTGAATTAATAAAAGCACAAAGATTGATTGAACATGTTTATTAGTAAAATTACATCCTACAGCATTTTATGCAATACTATATGTATTTGCCATGAATGAGATCCATAAGAAAAGTGGATCAGATATTTTGGTCAAACAGTCACTGTTACTTGAAATTTGTATATAACAAAAAACATGAATCCTAATATCTTCGACCAAATAGAAGATCACTCTATGTTGGTTCCTAGTTTGGAAACGTCTTATCTCCAAATATTTTTGAAAAACCTCCAAATTTTTCATAGGCTAGGTTAGGCGGAAGCTGCCCTGGTAGAGGAAGCTCACTTGGACAGTGACGTAGCTACAGCTACTTATAGAAAAGTTGCTTGGCAACGATATAGTTTTCTAATGCGACCCGATGATTCCCACCTCAATATCCTCCATACAGCTGGGGTAGGACGGGGTTTCAAGTGGAGTTGAACAGCGACCATTGATAGAAGAGCTTTAGTGAACCCAATAATTTCGGCAGACCTTGCCCAGCTGACTCTAGGCCATTTATGCAGGAGCAGACCACAGGTGGCCAGCGGAATCTCGAATTGCCTAAAGCCATTTTCATCCTGTTAAATTGTATCGTTGCGAGCTAAGAGATCCGCCCGGAATATCACTATGGTCCTGGACCAAGATAATCGTAATCATAAAATAGTTCGATGCAATGGGAAGCGATGTCAGCCATGCCCAGACCACCTTCGATTGCAGTACTGTTGAACAAAAGGCCTTGATTGCCGCTTGGTAGTCGGAGTAGATGTCAAATTCCCTAACCGTATTAGCACTGGATAGCATTTCATCCACAGCACCCTTTTTTGCAGCAACTTCCGCTTGAAAGACTCTGCAGTGATCAGTCAAATTAAATATTCGGCTTACATTTTGCTCTTGACAAAATACTTCCACCAAACCTTTCCGCCTAGTTTCGACGCATTGTGAACAAGTTAACTGGTCCCTTGCCCCAGATGAGTCTCCTTCCACATTCCTCTCTCAGGGGAATGACTGGGTTGAAGGTTGCACAGGGAGCATATATCGGCACACAATAGTCCGACCTGTCAGCGATATAGTCAAACTTCGTAAGAAGGCTAGTGTGCCCGAAGTCAGAAAGTCCCATAGCCATATCACGGAGCCTGAACAGCGACCGGGCCGCGCCCCCCTCTCCCGCAATATCTACTAGATGTATGTTCAAATGCTGAACATGCTGAACAGCTTATCCAAACAAACCGATAATCGATTTTGATAAAAAATTCACAACTTTTCGATTAGCTATCGATAAATTTACGATAAATAATTGATATATTTTCAATGATAAATCGACATATTTCCTATAACAAGCAGACAAATCGTTGCTAAAAAACTGGTTAATTATTTATAACCTTTGCTTTGGAGAGCAACTTTATAACATTTCAAGAAAAAGTTGGAAGCAAACCGATAACTCAGCGATGACAAATTCTTGCCTGTTTGATAACATATTGATAACATCTTGTCATAAGCCAAACCAGAATAGAAAGAAGAGGGAACTAGAAAAGAAAAGAAGGAAATGGAAAATTATATAGGAGAGATAAAAGAGAAGTCAAATGAAAAGAAAGGATAAGTAAATGGAAAAAAGAGGGGTAGACAATGAAGAAGGATAGAAATGAGATGAAAAACTGTTATTTTGAGGGATGTAGGTATTTGCTACCGTTATATTAGTAGTTAGAGTGAAATTTCCGCTACAGATAGAGCTTCAACAATGGTTACGGCTGTGGTGGTGTAGGTGAATCAATTTTGTGGTACTATTTAAGGTCAATTTTTTATTAAAAGTTTATCGACCATCCATCCGTTATCGTTGTGTTATCAATTTGTTATCGAAATGCTATCGACTTTATTATAGGTGTGTATATCCATCGAATATCATTTTGAAGAAATTTCTTTTCAAATGAATTGAAAAAAATTTCATTTGAAATGATAAAAGTATAATTTGATTCGAAAAAAGTTTCATTGGGCCAAAAAGTTTAATTTGTCCTGAAAATGCTATGGGTTTTTCATTGACCAGTTATCGTACATTTAAGAAATGCCAAAAGACTTGTTTGGAATTTTGTTTTTAATTTTTATAATATATGTAAGTGGTATTTTAACTAGCATTTTTTCCTTTTATGGTAGGACACAGGGAGGCTCAAAACTTTTATATTGAAGTGCAAATCACAATATTTATAAAAAATTATATGTACACTTGAAATTTTTTGAATTGAAAAAAAAACCTAAATAAATAAATAGAAAATGTTCAAAGAATTTTGATAGTGCCTTAATGAATAAATTTTGAAAAACAATTTTTTTCAGTATTTTAGAAACATTTTTTGTTGTCAATATGTTAGTGTAAATTTGAATATCATACCGAAGTGCTTGGAAGTGCTTTTTCTTTGCACTTTCATATGCAATTCAGGTACTTTCATATGAACCGAATTTATATGTGCGGGCTTATGGGAATGCTATGAATGCTATGCATTTTTTTGTATTGAAAGTGTGGATTTGTAAGTGTGCCTAATCTTCAAAACATTTAACTGCTGCAAGTGTATATGGGTTGAACAGCTCTGTTTAGTTAAACTGAAAAAGCTACTATATAATTTTAACTTCTAATGAATTGAAAGTTCAAATCACTATAATGTCGCATTTGTATTGATAACGACTTTAAACATAAATATTGCTGTTGACCACGTCCGTTTAAAAATACAAAAATAATTTCACAAGAAGATGCAACGCAGTGACCTTCAATAAAATTTAGCTCTTCGTCGAGCACATATTTTGAGCGCTTCATTTAAAACAAGTCTGCTAAATGAATATCCAGTTTAAATTTATTTATTTATGCCGCATATTTTTAATTTTTATTTAAATTCAATCAGGCGAGTATAAATATGTAGTAGCCTCGATAAACTGGATTTTAAAGTGCGGGCAGCGCTGCAACTCATTTATCGCAAAAAAATTAACAAAGCATTAAATTCGCTTAAGTTTACTTGCATTTTGGGGCGTTCATTTAAGTGAGCAATTATTCACTTGATTGCATCGATTAATGTAACAAATTTTTATGATTGACGCTTTTGAATATTGCAACTTTTTGTTTTTATACTCAGCTGAGCAGAGCTCAATGGCTGAAATGGCGTCCACCTATAGAACTATGGCCAACTCTTTTTAAAATACTCTTTAATACCTTCCATTTGATACCCATGCCATACAAACACATTCCAGGGTTACCCTAGGTTCATTTTTCGACATGGTAATTTTCCCTTATTTTGTCTCCAGTTTCTCAGCTGAGTATGTAATGTTCGGTTACACCTGAACTTAGCCTTATTTGCTTGGTAATTTTAATTAAACTTGCCAACATAATCACTTTGCACGTACACGAATAATGCACATTCTAGCGTGAGTTTGATTTTGTTCTTCTTCCTCATCAAGCGCAAATTTTACCACAAAAAAGACATAAAATTGAAAGCGAAATGCGGTTAACCTTCGCAAACATGTATTAATTACGATTTGATTGTCAATTTGTTGCTTGTTTGTGAAAATGTATGCAGTTAACCCAGCTCGTTGTGGAATGTCACGCATGCGTGCGTTTAAGATGCTTGCTGCAACGCATTGGCGGCGGTTTCTTCTCTTTTGTGGTTTTTGACATTTATGAAAATTCAAACAAAGAAAAAAAACTTCAGTTCATCAAACGAATTATGCAAGAACTGAAGGCAAGTTTATGCTGGAATGTTTTTCAATCTATGTAAATTTTGAATTGTGATATGAGATTTAAGATTTCTATTGCTGGTGCGTCACCCGCTTATTTAAAATAATTACAGTTAATGCAAACGAGCTTAGTGAGTATTCAAATATTATGCTAGACAATACATTTTAAGCTTGTTTGGCAATCATTTTTATAGATATGATCAAACAATTTAAAATAGATGTACTGTTCAGTTTATGGTAATCCAGGTTGCCGAGTTTAAACAAAAGACTTAAGAAACGAACTTTTTTCCCCTAGTTTGAAGTTTTTTCTTTAAACGTTTTTATGTAATAAATTGTCTCTCTCTTCTGATATGTGCTGAATATATTTAAACATATAAGCGGCTACGTTGTACGCATGGCAACAAACCATATTTTCGGGGAGAAATTATTTGAAATTTTGCCGTTTTCTTTTCTGAATATAATGTGGAACTGTTGATTCTTCACAGTTTTCTTATGAGGTAGTGTGTCTCTTTCACAAAATATTTTCCACTGAATAAGTAAAGTGGTCTCATTACCTACAATTAGAGCCATTTTGCACACTACCAAGTGATCTCGTTCAAAATTAGAATATAAGAATGCAACATGAGGGTAAAATTTTTTATTTTTTTGCATAAGTCTGAATAAAATAAGTTTGAGCATACGACTGGTGTTTCATTCTGATCAAACACTTTTGGAGTTTTATTCCCATTATGAATCTGTTTTTTGTTTGTGTTTTTGTTAAAGGTGCGTTATTGACGAGATATAAACGGGTTATCGATAACAAATAATATCAATGAATAACCGATTTTTTATCACCGAGTTATTTGTTTGTTATCGATAAGTTATAAATTATTTATCGAGAAATTAACAATATGTTGGCAAAAATTTATCGATTTGTTATCAAAAAGTTTTGACTTGTTATGAAATAGTAATCGATCACTGATAGAAAATTTAACGGAAAGTCGTTGATTATTAAACCCAAAATTTGCAATATTTTTTCAAAAAGTGATTTATTTGATATCGGTGTATTACAAATTTCCTATCGTTGCTCTATTGATTTGCTAACGAAAAGTTTTCGATTTTTATTAAAAAATTGTTGACTTGGTATCCAAAAAGTTATTATAAAGAAGTTATTGAATTATTATAAACAAGTTATCGATATAGAACCACAAAACGATTTATTAATTGATTATCGATAATTTAGTGAACATTATCGATATGTCTTTAAAAAACTTACTGTGTAAGAGTAATACATTTGCTATCGTAGTGTAACACATTTTTTATCGGCGTATTTTCACTTGTTATCGATAAGGTATCGATTTGTTATAGAAAAGTTTTCGATTTAATATCAAAATATTGTAAAACACGGGGCTATCTTCTAAAACGTCGTGCTTACTCTGCAGCCACTTGTGACGTAAGTTTTACTAGTATAGTAAAAAAAGTCCAAGCAAAGAGCAGCAATCAACAAATTAAACAAATTAGGGAATAGCTGCGCCGAAATCGTTTTGAAAATCTGTCGAAAGCTGTCTCATGTGATTGATATTATTGTGTTCTTCACTGGCACGCTCATGGAAAATCTTGCAACTATTTTATTTTTCCGATTTTATAAATTGAGTTAAGGTCCGAAAAAATGGCTCGAAAATGGTTTAAAGAAGATCAAAATATAATAATAAAATCGACTGATAAAGACTAGAATAAAGCAAGACTTCAATAGAGCATTACAAAAGTATTAGAAAAAGTAACAAAATATGACTTCAGAAAGGCTCAAAAATTCTCCTTAAAGGAAGAATAAGACGTTGCAATTGTTTCAATTTTGTTGTTGAAAAGTTGCTTTTTTGTAAATTTCTTGTCTGCAAATTATTATTATTTTTTTGTGTTCTGATCATTAAATTAGCCCATAAATTTAGTTAAATTAGATCAAACGAATCGTGAGTTATACATTTTTCTTTCAAAAAGTGCATAAATTTTTAATACAAATAAATTGAAAGAATATCGGTCTTTCGAAAAACCGTTAAAAGTTTATTTTGTTTCACCATTTTCAACAGATTTGCGCATTTGTCTTAATTTTCCAGAAATGTATTAAGAACTCATTAACACAATTTTTGGGCTTTAACTACTATCGATATAAGGATGAAAGGCCGAAATTTCTAAAAGTGCCATATATGAATGAAAAGGAGTATAAATTGGAGTCAAGCTATGAATCTCCTCCTATTCTCTTCATATTGCTATTAACACTGCTATTGTTTTCATTCGTTTGATTGATCATGGCTTAGCTGCTCACCGATTGCAGTTAAGCGGTTGGTCTTAATATTTTTAACAATGACTTCAATTAGCAATTAAATATATAAATATTCACTGCATGAAACGGCTTAAATATAAAACACTCGTCTAACTTTTGACAAACGTGTGAACAAGCCATTTTAAAGCAGGATTACATTTTTTCTATAAAACTTATTCAAACAGCAACAATAACCTATAATAACCTGTCTATGTATATACTTATTTGAAATTGCTTCCAGACAAGTAAAATATTAAAAGTCATTGTTGTAGACGAAAGAATGCAATTAGTATTTACATTCTTATAAGCACATCAGCTTATGTAACTTATTTTTGTTGTAGTAAATAAGCTCTTTAAGTTAGCACAAATAAGCATATTTATACTCAGTTGAGCAGAACTCACAGAGTATATTAACTTTGATTGGATAACGGTTGGTTGTACAGGTATAAAGGAATCGAGATAGATATAGACTTCCATATATCAAAATCATCAGTATCGAAAAAAAATTCGATTGAGCCATGTCCGTCCGTCCGTCTGTCCGTTAACACGATAACTTGAGTAAATTTTGAGGTATCTTGATGAAATTTGGTATGCAGGTTCCTGGGAACTCATCTCAGATCGTTGTTTAAATTAACGATATCGGACAATAACCACGCCCACTTTTTCGATATCGAAAATTTCGAAAAATCGAAAAAGTGCGATAATCCATTACCAAATACGGATTAAGCGATGAAACTTGGTAGGTGAGTTGAACTTATGACGCAGAGTAGAAAACTAGTAAAATTTTGGACGATGGGCGTGGAATCGCCCACTTTTAAAAGAAGGTAATTTAGAAGTTTTGCAAGCTGTAATTTGGCAGTCGTTGAAAGATATCATGATGAAATTTAGCAGGAACGTTACCCTTATTATTATATGTCTGCTTAAAAAAATTTGCAAAATCGGAGAACGACCACGCCCACTTTTTAAAAAAATTGTTTTAATTCAAATTTTAAAAGAAAAGTTAATATCTTTACAGTATATAAGTAAATTATGTCAACATTCAACTCCAGTAATGATATGGTGCAACCAAATAAAGAAAATTTCAAAATGGGCGTGGATCCGCCCTTTTTCATTTAATTTGTCTAGGATACTTTTAATGCCATAAGTCGAACAAAAATTTACCAATCTTTGTGAAATTTGGTAGAGGCTTAGATTCTAGGACGATAACTGTTTTCTGTTAAAAAGGGGCGAAATTGGTTGAAGCCACGCCCAGTTTTCATACACAGTCGGCGGTCTGTCCTTCCGCTCGGCCGTTAACACGATAACTTGAGCAAAAATCGTACTAAACTCAGTTCACGTACTTATCTGAACTCAATTTGTATTGGTGTAAAAAATGGACGAAATCCGACTATGACCACGCCCACTTTTTCGATATCGAAAGTTACGAAAACTGAAAAAAATGCCATAATTATATACCAAATACGAAAAAAGGGATGAAACATGGTAATTGTATTGGTCTATTGACGCAAAATATAACTTTAGAACAAAACTTGGTAAAATGGGTGTGACACCTACCATATTAAGTAGAAGAAAATGAAAAAGTTTTGCAGGGCGAAATCAATATAAATAAATTAGCGGTACCCGACAGATGATGTTTTGGGATCACTCTGGTCCACATTTTGGTCGATATCTCGAAAACGCCTTCACATATACAACTAAGGGCCACTCCCTTTTAAAACCCTCATTAATACTTTTTATTTGATACCCATATCGTACAAAAAAATTCGAAAGTCACCCCTGGCCCACCTTTATGGCGATATCTCGAAAAGGCATTCACCTATAGAACTAAGGCCCACTCCCTTTTAAAATACTCAATAACACCTTTCATTTGATACCCATATCGTACAAACAAATTCTAGAGTCACCCTCGTCCATCTTTACGGCGATATCTCGAAAAGGCGTCCACCTATAGAACTTAGAGCCACTCCCTTTTAAAATTATTATTAACACATTTCATTTGTTACCCATATAGTAAAAACAAATTCTAGAGTCACCCCTGGTCCACCTTTATGGCGATATCTCGAAAAGGCATTCACCTATAGAACTAAGGCCCACTCCCTTTTAAAATACTCTATAACACCTTTCATTTGATACCCATATAGTAAAAACAAATTCTAGAGTCACCCCTCGTCCTCCTATGGCGATATCTCGAAAAGGCGTCCACATATAGAACTAAGGCCCACGCCCTTTTAAAATACTCATTATCACCTTTCATTTGCTACCGATATTGTACAAACGCATTCTAGGGTCAACCCTGGTCCACTTTTATAACGATATTCCGAAAAGGCATTCACCTATAGAACTAAGGCCCACTCCCTTTTAAAATACTCAATAACACCTTTCGTTTGATACCCATATAGTAAAAACAAATTCTAGAGTCACCCCTCGTCCACCCTATGGCGATATCTCGAAAAGGCGTCCACATATAGAACTAAGGCCCACACCCTTTTAAAATACTCATTAATGCCTTTCATTTGATACCCATATCGTACAAAATAAATTCTAGAGTCACCCCTCGTCCACCTATGGCGATATCTCGAAAAGGCGTCCACATAAAACTAAGGCCCACGCCCTTTTAAAATACTCATTAATGCCTTTCATTTGATACCCATATCATACAAACATATTCTAGAGTCAGGCCTGGTCCACCTTTATGGCGATATCCCTAAATGGCGTCCATCTATAGTACTATGGCCCACTCCCTCATAAAATACTCTTTAATGCCTTTCATTTGATACACATGTCATTCAAACACATTCCAGGGCTTCCCTCGGTTCATTTTCCTACATGGTTATTTTCCCTTACTTGTCTCCACAGCTCTCAACTGAGTATGTAATGTTCGGTTACACCCGAACTTAGCCTTCCTTACTTGTTTAGTTCTGTATTTAATCTATGAGATTATACTCAGGGAAATACTCGAATGCAAGAAAATCATGAAAAAATGTGAGCTATTAATTTCCCAACAATTTTCAGCAATACATTTCGATTTGCACCTACATACATACTACAAACACTTTTTCACATATTTGTAAATCTGCAAATCTGCATACACAAATATTTTGTTAGGTAAAGGTGTATATATCCCACTCACTTACTTAATTGGCGCTTAACCGTTTAAACAATTAGGGCCGTCCAACAATGACCAAAGGAATGTAAATCGTTTTCCACGTGGTCCTTTCAGAGGAGTGGGTGCCGCCCTCTCTCTGCATCCATAGGTGGGTTTTAATTCGCTGGACTATGTTGATGTCTGCGTATAGCTTGTACAACTCATCATTGTATCTTCTTCGGTACTAGCGTAGATGTCCGTAAATCCTTCGAAGAAGTTTTCTCTCGAACACTTCGGGAGCCGCTTCATCTTATGTTGTTATGGTCCATGCTTCTGCACCATATAGCATGACGAGTATGATAAGTCACATGTAGAGCATGCTTTTCGTTCGAGAGACGACTTTATCTTTCAATTGCCTACCTAGTTCAAAGTAGTATTTATTGACAAGATTGCTTCTTCGCTGGAGTTCAGAGCTGATGTTGTTTTTTGTATTAATACTGATTTCCAAATCAACGAAATCTTTTATTATTTCGTAAATGGCTGGCGGAAATGCGCTGCCTCTTTGCTCGATGATATCAGGTACTTCGTTTTATCCCCCTTCATCATCAAACCCATCTTTTTCGCTTCTTTTTCAAGTTTGCAGTAAGCAGAACTTACGGCATGGGAGTTCAGGCCGACGATATTAATATCATCAGCATGTTCCTGTTATTTCACGAAAGGCGGGAGAGCTGGGCAGGCCATTGAAGTTAATAAATCAAGGGCTCCGACTAGCTGAGGACTACCTATGACTGAACAAGTTCAAGTGTTAGCGAGGAGGATGGGAAAACGAATGTTGACATAATTATAGGGAGATAGATATGGAGGTGAAAGAAGAGAAAGAACAACTTAGATTGAAAACTGGTAAAAGGACAAGGAAATGAGAAGAAGAAGTGCAAGAGTAAAAATTTCAAATATTTTGGTGTTTCCAGACCTCTTACTTTGGATTAATGACTAGTCGAAAAACCAAAAACAAATTATGTTTCACATTCTAAAGCTTTGCTAACACTTACAACTCTACTTGCAATATTCTACCACTAACAAACTGCAAACATAATTTGCTTTTAGTTTTCATACTAAGTATATTCAAAAAGTCAGATTTAGTATTTTAACATAACTTATGAAGAGCAGTGGCGATATTCCTGCCTTTAACCAAAACAAAATTACATAATTACTTAAGGAGAATTTTTTTGGTGCCCTTTATTTTAAAAATAACGTATTGGCCGCGGTGGTGTGGTGGTAGCGTGGTCCTTCTACTAAACCAAAAGTCTCGAATTCAAGGCCTGAACATCAAAAACTTAGAAAAAAAGGTTTTAACTAAGAAAAAGGTTTTTCTATGCGGGGTCGCCTCTCAGTAGTGAGTTGGCAATCACTCCGCGTGTATTTATGCAATGAAAAGCCTCTCAGTGAAAACTCAAATGCCTTGCAGCTGCCGTTACAGGGAAAATGAAAATTAAAAGTGGCTCGACCCAAATTTGGAAAAGGGGCTCAGCTCAAATCTCCTCGGAAGAAATATTGGTATTCTCTTGTTTATAAGTTCTCATACTTAACTCAGAGAGGAATGAGAAAGAACGGACCTCATCCCACAGTCAATTTCATTGATGGCTTTAAGTTCACCTACGTGCAATATAGCTTATATTAGCAAAAGATTAAAATATCATGCAGAGAGTTTCCTGACTTTAATTATTATATGATGATATTTTCAGATTAATGCCAGGAGTCCTACGGGACCACATTGGGTTTGTGTTGGAAGATTGTCGTACTATTTTCGGATTCGCTTGGGAACATTGTGAAATGACCCTGGTACCGTTATTTTAAATTTTCGAACTTTTGGAATTGATGCTTCTTTGGTATCAGCCCGAAGAAAAGCGTTGTCATCTCTGCAAATTGTTGGGAAACATTTGAAACTATTCGCGGACCATTTCAGAATTTATTCCATACTTTATAGGAACTATTTCGTGACTGTCTTCTAGATTATTTGGAGACATTTTGGATTTATCTTTTGACTATCTCGTGACTATATTGTAATTATTTCCGGACAATACCATTTCAAGATTGTTTGGAAAAATTTAGTATTAATACTATACTGAAGTATAATGTGAGAACAATGTACTGTGTGGTAGATTGATATGAGCGAAATCAGACAGCAAAGCAAAATTAACGAGAGCAGAAGAATAGGCCAGGAGTGGCTTTCTGTAATATGATATTGAGCAAGAACGTGTATGTAGTTGTCGTTTTTTCTCTCCACAACACAAAATATAGACAGGCATTCGATAAACTACTGGTTTAAACGAAATAACTAAATTAAAATATTAAAAAATGCTCACATGTCTCCTACTCTAAGTCTCGCTGTCTTCTGCCTACATCTTACAATATTGATGGGCTTCCACTATCCACTTTAAGTGAAATTATCGATTTTGGTGTTGTATTCGATTCTAAATTTCTGTTTCACAGCCATTTGAGCTACGTAATTGCAAAGGCATATTCAGCACTTGCATTAATTAGACGTTTTGCCTCTGACTTTTCTGATCACTACACTTTAAAAATTGCTATACACCTCGCTTGTACGTTCCAAATTAGAACACGCTGTTTTTATCTGGAGACCATACTATGATCGTAATATTAAGAAGCTTGAGCGTGTTCAAAAAGTGTTTGTCCGCTTTGTGTTGCGGTCCTTAAACTTCAGAGACCCGATTCCTCCTTATAGGGGTCGTAGTTTTGCTTATTAGCTTAAAGTTCTTAGATACTAGACGGTCCATTCTGTCCCTCACTTTTGTGTTCGACTTAAGTAAGGAGTAATTGACTGTCCCTTCTTGCTTGAGAGAATACGTTTCAATATCCCGCAGAGGAGTTTACGGAATCACGATTGGGCTTTGCTAGAACTAATTACGCAATTAGTGCTCCGATTTTTAGATCTTTGAAAGAATTTACTTCGCTTATGAACCCTGAAAATCTTGATTTTTCCTCTACGAAAGATATATTTAAACAAAGATTAAATGAACTTTTTCTTAGCTAATTAGTTTTTAAGTTTAAAATAATAATGGTGTTATTTTTTTAGATGCTTTTTCTTCTTGTGAAAATTTTTTATATTTTCTAGATTAATATTGAAATAAAATAAATAAATAAATAAAAAAACTTTTCGACTGTAAATTACCTGTCCAGTCGCTATTTCGTTATCGAAATTTTTTTAGTACTTCTTAGATTAATTGAGGAAATGTTTTTATAAAGAAGTTAACAAACAAATGTTTTTCAGAATATGTATATGCTTCGAGCCGTACCCGTGCGCATCTTGCACAACAAATATAAAAGTCTCATATCAAATATCAACAGAAATCAGCTGTTCTATCAATCAAACATCTATAAATTACATGCGCTTGCGCTGCCGTCTGGCGAATGCTAGGAATTGCCTGTAATGCAGTGTTAGTTCTAATCAAATACTGACAATAGTGCCATAGTACAAACAGATTTCTTTGTGTACTCTCAATCGTCTATTTTTAACAAGTTATTTTAATAAAATATAGCTAAATATAAGCACTACGACCAATAATCCCCAAAGCTCGCTAATAGCACGAATCGCCATCTTTACAACCAAAATTTTATTTATAGATTTGGATTCCATATAAGAGTGGAAAAGGGACCTGCACATAAAAACAGCAATTAGAAATAATAAATAAGATATTTATAGCTCCAAAACAATTTCTAATCAATTTTAATATGAAACATTAACTGCTCATTTGAAGATACGGAAACCGAAGAGTGTCGATTATCGACTAGGGAAAGCCAATGTGGATAATGATTTGGAAAATGGAAATTATGCTCATTTTTACCATAACGGTTGCGAGGAAAAGGCAAGGAAAGATTGGAAAGAAAGGGAATAAAAAAAAGTATTGTTATCGGTTTGTTATCGACGTTATATGAACATGTTAAACATTTTTTAATGACAATTATTATTACTAGGGCTGAAAGCGTTGCGACCTTTGTGTAGATCTATTGTGCATGACCTTTCAGCCTAATTTTGTATCTGGAGGCTTTTGATGTATCTAAGTACCTCTACAGGCTTTTTACTCCATATAACATAGGGATTAAGAGTAACACCACCTAGATGGGGGAGTCTCTGCCTAGCCAGAGCGATGCATTTGCAGAGAATGTGAACCGGCGTTTCATCATCCAGCTCCCAGAAACGACAAATTTGGGTATCGAATAGATTTAGCTTACTTAGGTGATATCATAGAACACAGTGTCCCGTATAGTACCCAGTGAGAGTTCTTAGGTCCTCCCTGCTTATATTAATGTGTGTTGGCTGATAATTTCGTTGCCGGAAGTATAAACAGTTTTGGCCTGCCTTTGCACTGGGATTGTCAATCCAGTGACGTTGATTTCCTTAGTTTCCCAGTTACTTATAGTTTCCCTGGTGTGTGCTTTTGTAAGTCACAAAAGGGCTATGGACCCATAGAATGCTGTACCCTGCTTGCTAGGTAATCCTGCTGTTCATTGTACCTTCCATTTCCCTGATGTCGGGAACCCATCCTACAAAACCTTGTTTTTGGCTCCTAAGTCATTAAGGATTTCAGTGCAATCATCCACTAGCTTAGATGTAACTGTGTGGGATTGCAAGGCACGCAGGGCCCCCTGGCTGTCCAACTTTATAAGTTTATTGTCGGTGTTTTATTGAAGAGGGATGTAGACGATTATCGATTATTATCGGCAATTTGTTGGTTTGTTAACGAAAATTATTGATCTGTAAATCGAAAAAGTTCTCAACTATTTATCGATGCTATTCGATATTATAAAAAAATGTGTGTTGTTTTATCGAAAGTTTATCGATTTTTATGGAAAAGTTAAGCGATTTGTTCTTGGAGTGCTACCAATTGTAATCGTTGTGTTTTGGAAATTTTTGTCGATCGAAAAGTCATAAAATTATTCTACGTCATACAGTTGTACATGCTATTTTTCTATAATCGGGTTCCAGTCAAAATAATTGGAAAAACGCCTTTATTATTTTATTGCCGACGTTTCGGCCGTTTATTGTGGTCTTCTTCAGGGCTTAAAAATCTCTGCGTTCTTCTTCGTCAGGTTTTTCTTTATATATATGTGTTTTTAAATAAAACATAGTCACTTTAATGCTCAATTAAGGAAACGGAAATTATTTTACAATTTTAAATTACTAATTTCAATAGACAACCCATAATTTATATTTCAAACTCTAATTTGTATGTAAGTACATATGTCATGGTATTATACGTAGTGTCAAAAAGTTATCGATTTTGTATCGAAAAGTGATGACTTGTAATGAGTTTTACCAATTTCCTATCGGCGTGTTATCGACTTGTTATCGAGGACTCATCGGTTGTAATCAAAACAGAGACAAATGAAACTTCAATATGAAACGATTACTATCTGTTACCAGTCGAAAACAAGCCGATAAGAAAAACGTATAAATCGGAGACAATTTAAATAATATGATGGTAATAAAACAACAACTTTCCAAATCACTCGTAAGTATTTGTTTCTGGTAGAGTTACCTCTGTTGTGTTTGATTTCAACCCCTGAACGGCTATAGTTAATTTAAAAACCTTAGTTTTCTATGCATATGTGTATGTATGTGTGTTAACACATTGAGCTTTACGAGAAATTGGTAAATACTCTGCGCCTTCTTTTGGTTGGTCGGTACCCCAACCCAAACACGCTGTCACATGTGAACAGCCCCACATTTCTAAGTATATGACACACTGTCAGCTGCCATCTTCTTCAGTTCTCTCTTTTTAGTATAACGAAATGGCATTTCATTACTATAAAAATAAAAAATACCAAGAACAAATTTCATGTTAAAAGTTTTTGGTAACGTATGCAAAATCTGTGGGTTTTCATAGAACAACAACAACAACTATAAGAGCTTGCGTGAGCATGCTGTCAGCCAACGGTCTCTGAATGTCTATCAAAACGCATTTGTAGCTGTCATAGCGGGAGCTGCTGCTGTCAGTATTCGGATGTTGCTACTTTTGTTCCCAAGCCGCATTGTGCTTATAATTAAAGCTTATTGAATTCTTGACGATTAAGTTGTTTTATGTTCAGATTTTGCAAATTGCAATTACAAAATGTGTACAAATCATGACTATACACTTAACACATGTTTACAAAATGCACTATGTACACACATATTTACATACATACTTCTTCCCAATAGGCATTTCTGTAAATTTTTTTAAAAGTAACTTAAAGTAAACTTGCCTGTGTTAAACGTTATATAAACTTTTTGAGTGGTAAATATATTTAAAATTTTTTTCAGAAAACATTTTATAAGCTTTGAGGGCAAATGTTAATAAATAATTTAGCTGTGCAAGTAAATTGTAAATGTTTACAGACGAGAAAACTATTTGTCAATATTTTTCAACTTGAAGAATTCAAATTATTTTCATAAACGTTTATTCATGAGAGGGAATGGCTGCATTTAAACCGTTTCCTGGATCTCCTTCAACCCATTAGAATTGCAGCCATTCTTCATTTAATGTATGCATGAAATTCTGAATTAGTCATACTGTAAACGATTTAGGGCAATTCCGCTATTTTGCAAACCTTTCTACTAACGTTCGTATCGCTAAACTGTTGAATAAATAACTCCACTATTAAATAATGCAAAATGGCCTTTATTCAAGTACTTCACAATACTACTACTTCTCGACAGATAGCGTGCTTAAATCAAACTCATCTGAGTGCTCAGATTGCGCTCTTTTATACTCTTCGATTTCCTCGTTCCATACTTCTAGGCGTTTCCAGAATTTACTTAGTTACTGCTATAAAATTATAACTACAGATGTACGTGTATAGCTTCTCATATGCGCGTGTATATGTGAGTGACACTTCCAAAGATAATTGCCTACTTTTGGGAGCATCTCAAATAAGATATATGCATGTGTTTGTGCGTCTCTTCTCCGCTGCGTGTACGTACATATGTGTAGACATAATGATTTGTTCGTTTATGTAGATACAAGTGACTGCCTGCTTTATTGTTGTTGTGGCTTCATTTACTTAGCATCAGACTAGTGATGTGAGTATCACTTAGTGTCACTAATATTCGTCACAATACGTATGTATATTTAGATAAATACACACATGTATTTTTTTATATAATGGAAATTATTGAAATAAAAATTATTATTTATAAAAAGTTTTTGGAAACATTTATAACAAGCTTTCTTTTAGAAATTTTTTATAAGTTTACATTTATAAGCTTCAAAGCAACGAGCCGTTTCGATTATTTCACGCTTATTTCTAAACAAATTCTAAACAAAAAATCAACGCTTTGTAAGCTTGGTGTTTGTTTCAGAACACTTTTTATACCTTTCATAAACATGAAATGGTATATTAACTTTGGTCCGATGTTTGTAACGTTGAGAAATATAGAAGATAGACTCACCATTAAGTTTACCGAATTGATCAGGGTGACGAACTGAGTTGATATAGCCATGTCCGTCTGTCCGTCCGTCCGTCCGTCTGTCTGTTTGAACGCAAAATAGTCCCTCAAATTTTGAGATATCTCAATGAAATTTGGCACAAGGATGTATTTTTGCATTATATTAAACATTTTTCGGATCCGGTAGGATCGGACCACTATAACATATATCTCCCATACAATTGATCGTTCACATAAGACGATTTTGGTCATTCCTGCCGTAATGTAGAAAGTATAAACGTGAAACTCGGTGATATATATTCTAATATATCATAGAAGATATCTTAAAAAATCACTTTGATCGGATATATATCCCATACAACCGATCGTTCAGATAGAAAGATTTTTGGCCATTTATCCCTTAGTTTCCAATATAAAAACGTGAAACTTGGTGATATATATTCTAATATATCATAGAAGATTACCTGTAAAAATAATTTCGATCGGAGCTATATATAAACATGGTAATGGATTGATTTATTGACGCAAAATATAACTTTAGAAAAAAAATTTGTAAAATGGGTGTGACACCTACCATATTAAGTAGAAGAAAATGAAAAAGTTCTGCAGGGTGGAATCAAAAGCCCTTGGAATATTTGCAGGAATACTGTTCATTGTATTAAATATATAAATAAATTAGCGGTACCCGACAGATGATGTTCTGGGTCACCCTGGTGCACATTTTGGTCGATATCTCGAAAACGCCTTCACATATACAACTACCACCCCTTCCTTTTAAAACCCTCAGTAATACCTTTAATTTGATACCCATATCGTACAAACACAATATAGAGTCATCCCTGGCCCACCTTTATGGCGATATCTCGGAAAGGCGTCCACCTATAGAACTAAGGCCTACTCCCTTTTAAAATACGCATCAACGGAGCTATATATAATATATATCACATACAACCGATCGTTCAGATAAGGGGGTTTTTTGCCATTTTTTATTTTATATTTATCTTAAAAATCGTTTAGGTATGCACACCTGTTCACTATATATTTCTTATCTTATACATCCGATTATTTGGAGATTACGAACGGGATAAGATTATTGTTCAGCCCCATTCATGAAAGGTATGAAGCCTGTTCTTATACTTGTTATAAATTTACATTACGTTCACTTTGCTTGTTGGGTTTGTTCTTTTATTACTTATCAACGTATAACTCGAGGGAGAATTCCTATGATGTGACGTTATTTGCATTTTATTTGTTTATGTATTTGAATATTTGCTAGTTTTTATTTATATTAATTATTCTCACTGTCAAGTCGTTGTCTACCACACTTACAGGCGTAATCGTTATTGTAATCATATGCTATGCTCACCGGCGCATTTGGTTTATCTTAAATGTGCATTGACTTAGACGCTTCACTGAAGGCAATCCCAAAGTTTTGTTACTCTATTGGTGTGTAAATGTTTGCATTCAATTGGGAATTTTAAATTTTTTATAGTTTATTTCAATCACAAATGGTTGTATGTATTTTATTTGTATTTGTATAACAAATAATTTCATATTATCACAAAAAATAAAATTTTTGACAGTTGGTATAATGTGTGTCAGTCAGTAGCAAAATGACAACATTTTTCAGTGGGACAACCAGTTCAATGTTTAGCCACAGTTGTTACTCCGATTTCCCCGTCTAATTGCAAGCTATTTTAAAGCCATTTATATAATTCACACACTTTGATTAGTATGTAGGCCACTCGAAAGAGGGAGTATATTTATGATAATAAAAAATAAATATATGTGACCCGGCCTATGAAAAGGTGGCTTATGACTCAAAAAAATTACTACTACTAAGAAACTGAAGAAATGCATTGTTTATCTTTAACAGCATACATATATACCCTGATAGCACAACGCTTCGCTTTAAAAAATTCTACCGACACATTTCATAAATATACTGCAAAAATGTGGGCGTGGCGGTCAAATCAATGTTGCCCGTTGTCACAGAAAACACTAATAAGCCTGACCGTGCGCATCTTGCGCAACCAATATAAAAGTCTATTATCAAATATCAACAGAAATCAGCTGCTCTATTAACTTAAAGCTTGCGCTGCCATCTCGCGTACAATAGCAACTGCCGGTAATGCAGTGCAAATATTCACAATAGTGCCATAGTATAAATAGATTTCTTCGTATGCTCACAATCGTTTATTTTTAACAAATTATTTTAATAAAATATAGCTCAACAAAAGCACTCCGACCAAAATTGCTCAAAGCTCGCTAGTAGCAGCCCGAATCTCCATCTTTACAACCAACACTTTATTTATAGATTTGGATTCCAAAAAAGAGCGAAAAAGGGACCCGTACATAAAGACAGCAATTAGAAGTAATATATATGATATTTTAATCATATTTCGCTGTGGCTGGAAAATTTTCGAAAATTCAAATTATGGCATTTTGGGTATTCGAGAAGAATAAACATACGAGGGCGTGGCCACATTCACTTTCAAATTTTTAAAATTTTCGTTACACATGTGATTGATGTCACTGATGTAGAATGTGAATACAATGTACATAGTTAAATAACACAAATATATTGGAAATTTCCTTACATAGCTTTAAAAACATGGACCAGTCCAGAAATTTGAAAAAAAAACTGTCCCAATTTATTTTCTCCAGCATAACACATTTGCCAAATAGTAATGTAATATCTCATCCGGCTTTTGATGTACAGCTTTTTAATTTTTTTTTGTAAAATCCAGGCTGCGTCTTTCCCACTTTTTAAAATTTTATTGCACTTGTAGTTTGCATCATAGAGTTAATACCGTGAAGAATACTAGAAACACTAAGGGATACTATCATCCCTAAGCCGATACTGAGCAGTGACTTGTATGCACATAACCAAATTAATCATTATGTCTACACATATGTCCATACAAGCAGCGGAGAGCAACGCACAAACACATGCATATATCTGAGATACTCCCAAAAGTAGGCAATTATTTGTGCAAGTATCACTCACATATACACGCGCATACGAGAAGCTATACACGCGCATCTGTAGTTATAATTTTATAGCTGGTAACTAAGTAAATTCTATAAACGCCTAGAAGTATGCGAACGAGGAAATCGAAAATTATAAAAGAGCGAAATCTGAGCAATCATGGATTCAGTTTGATTTGAGCACGCTATCTGTCGAGAAGTAGTAATGTTATTGTGAAATACTTTAATAAAGGCCATTTTGCATTATTTAATAGTGGAGTTATTTATTCAACAGTTTAGTGATTCGAACGTTAGTAGAAGGTTGCAAATAAGCGGAATTGCACTAAATTCGTTACAATATGTTGGTAAAGTTTTATTGATAATCGTTAGTGCGTAAATTTCGATATCGAAAAACGTGTGCGTAATTAAAGTCCGATTTCGCACACTTTCAATAGAAACATATTTTCGGTCCAGCCGTGGCCGTGCACCAAATTTTGGCAAAGATATCTAATTCCTTGGCTAGGTTATTGAAACATAACGTAACGAACATGAAGATGTAGGATGGGCGGATGGACTGACGGAAGTGTAGATATTACGAGGCCTCCCACCTTTCTTGCCACTTAGCTATTGTTTGTGTCCTCGCGTCCTCAGATGGTTGCCCGATATTAGTGTTATACAGATCGGCCATTTCGCTTGCCAGTAAGGCCACTGGGATTTTCCGGGCTAGGACCAGGATCGCGTCGTTGGACACCGTCATATAAGTATCAGGACTCCTTTTCACCAATAATACCCTCAGTTTTTGTAGTTAATATAACATTACCGTGCGAATAAGGGTATAATTAGCATATTTACTGTAGGCTTATATGGCTACCGAATTATCCCTAATAATAGTCCCATCTTCAAAATACTTCCCATTTGCATTCCTTTTCCTATCCCCAACCCTATTCCCATTCCTTTCAAAATGAGTTTTTTTTTGCTTATTCCTGATCCTAAGGATTTTTGTTCTTATTTCCAATTCCTGTTCTTTTTCCTATTCTTATTCCTATGCCAATTCCTATTTATATTCTTGTTCCTATTTATTCCTTTTTCTATTGCTTTTCTCGTTCATATTGCTATTCCCATTCTTTTTCCTATTCCTACCGCTATTCATATTTCTATTCCTATTCCTATTCCAATTTCTATTACTTTTCCTATTACTATGACGTTTTTGAAGCAAATCCTGAGAAAGGACGTTTTAGACTAAATATGTGAAGAAAAAGCTATCAGAGAGTTGATTGAACTTTACTCCGGTAACCGGCTATTGAAAGCTAACACGTTTTTCTTTGGCGCTAATATTCGAACATTAAGGTGGGTCTTAAAAAAATAAAAAAACGAACTTTTCAGCCTCATATAACGTTAAAAAGGTATAACGTTAATATATGGCCGATCTTGGAGGATTTTTGGTATTTCATAAAAAAATTCTTAGTTTAGCGTTTCCATGCCGAAATATGAC
Source organism: Eurosta solidaginis (assembly GCA_029619165.1). NCBI lineage: Eukaryota > Metazoa > Arthropoda > Insecta > Diptera > Tephritidae > Eurosta > Eurosta solidaginis. Next base: position 1,347 of record JARSSU010019878.1, on the reverse strand, counting down.
GTTTTAACTCTTTTCGGCATGCCTTAAATGTCTCCAATTGCAAATGATATACCTCATATAAATAAAAGCAAATACTAGGCGCAATAGTTTCCGAAGAGATTTCCAAAGAGTTTCCGTCCTGATTTGCGTCGTGTTTCTTTTAATTTTGCTTAAAAATTGGCAGGTTTTATGCCGACTCCGAACGGCATCTGCAAGAGAGATGAGTTGTCACTGAGAAGCTTTAATGGCAGAAATACACTCGCAGAGCTTGCCAAATAACTGCCAAGGGCCAACCCTGCTTAAAAGAATTTTTTTCCAATTGACAAAACCTGTTTCCATGGCGGCCGGCATATGTCTTAGACCGCAATAAAACCATTTGAAGTAGTGCGACTGAATACATTTCTAAATTTAATCTTTAAATGATCACCCTAATGTATATATACAAACACATACATCGCCAACGTTGCTTAATGCGTTGCTTAACGCTGGTTATGACATTGCTTGCCTTAACCCAAACTTAAGTTTATATTGATATATCAGCTGGAGGCCACCGTGGTGTGATGGTAGCGTGCTCCGCCTACCACACCGTATGCCTTGGGTTCACACCCCGGGCAAAGCAACATCAAAATGTTAGAAATAAAATTTTTCAATTAGAAGACAATTTTTCTAAGCGCGGTCGCCCCTCGGAAGTGTTTGGCAAGCGATGCGAGGGTATTTCTGCCATGAAAAGCTCTCAGTGAAAACTCATCTGCCTTGCAGATGCCGTTGTCCCGTCCGGCCAATTGTAGGGAAAATCAAGAGGAGTACGATGCAAATTGGAAGAGAAGCTCAGCCTTAGATCTCTTGGGAGGTTATCGCGCCTTACATTTTTAGCGCGTGGATACGATCGCCTAGAAGCGAGGTATGAAAGAAACGTATGCCCATACATATGTGTGTACGTATTTATGAGTGTACATACATATGTACTTATTTTGCAGAATATTTGCGGCAATTACAGGGAAATTTAAATATAATTAGAAGTAATTTTGTATGTTTGTACATATGTTTATATGCACAGTGTAGCGGTCATTATCAAAGTAAACAACAAAATTGAGCGATCAGCTCTTTCATGGATAGAGGCTCTTACAAGTAATAAGTAGCCATAATGTTTAAAACAAAAATTAAAAATTTTTTTAAATGTCACCAAAATTACAAAAGTTCGCCAAAAATTGAAGTCCGGTTTGTAGCGAAAACCCGCATCTGCCATTTGCCATTCGAATATCAAATAAATAAATATTTCTTTTCTTTTTTTTAACATAAATTGAAGGTCGCTTGCCCAATAATATGTTTCAACTTCTATCGAATTAAAATAAATTAAACGAATTAGGC
>JARSSU010019877.1:0-52784 GCA_029619165.1 Eurosta solidaginis | reverse complement strand
TAATTCTAGTAAGAATTTTCAGCTGAGCTTCCGTCGAGAGTGAATTGTTAAGCCATCATAGTATGTAAGGAGGCTACCACCTCAGCCTCAGGGACTTTTTCCGAACACCAAATAGTCGCACTCTCCGCCCATCATCCAAACTCAGTAGCTAGTATCTTCCAAGCAGAGCTATAGGAGTAGAGCAACAGGACCCAGCTTGCTGTTGGAGAACTCTGGGAATAAGTGGTTACAATATTTAAGTCTAAATCTGCTGCAACAATGCCAATATACGATTTTCGATATTATTAGTTAAAAAAATGTTCAACATTTTAAAAACTTAATTCATTTGTAGTAATGTTAATATTCACTTTATTTATAATTTCAGGCCGCATCGCCGCGTTGGGAAACCGCAAATTGCGGTGCTATGTGAAGCCGGTCAAGTATTTCAACCGCAATACCTCTCCGAAGAGGGACGCTGGTACGGATTGAATAAGAAGACATCAGGCGCCACATGCCTGCGTGACAAAATGGATTTATTGGATTACTGCAAAAAGGTGAGTGCAAAAAGCAAAGCAAATAAAATAGAGATAAAATTTTGTGAAAAAGTATATACCTACATAAGTTGATGAATAATTAGAAATTAATCAAAAGAAAGTTAAATGTGAATTTCAAAAATTAAGAGCCTGCTTCTTGAAAATTTATAAGCAGCTCTCATCTCTGCAAACCTGAATAATTTAAAAAGATGCAGTCAGAGGCAAAACTTAAACCTCTAAATAGCTAAAACAAAATTGAAGTGAGATTTGTGCAAAAAAGAAGACCAAAATAGGGTCAATTGTGACGGTAATGTAGAGCCAAAAAAATTATTAAAATTTATTTTCATGAAGTTCATAGATTCTCAGCACCATTTTTCACTTTCACGTAAGAGATTAGCTTATTTGCATTTTATTTGCTGCTCTACAGCTTTGAAGCAGCGGCTTGGTTTTGCCAACCCGCAAAGACTATAAGCTACTCATCGATTGGTGAAACCTTAGCCAAAAGTAATTTCACATTTCACACTTGACTACTTGACTATTTGGTTGTACGATTAGGTAGCAGCAGCAGCATTTGAAAAATTCAATCTCACACTGAATTACACACATACACACGCACAGGATGAAGCAAGGAAAACTTAAACGATATAAATGAAAATCAATTGAATAATTTTAATACGTTGGCAGACGTTGCGTACAGACTTTGCCAAGAGCTAGCACGTTTTCAAACGAATTTTTTTACTACTACATACTTACCTACATTATTTGTGTATATGTACTTATCAGCAAGTTGGATGCAAGTGAAGCCAAAGAAGAAAAAAGTGTTTGAAGTAGAAAAATCTAAAACTTTATTCCATTCCTTTCTCTGCTTATAAACATACAGCAGTGAACACGAAAATAGCAGTGGCAGTTTAATCGAATTTGTAGCACGATCCAGTGTTTGAAAAACTGTCAGCATAGTAGCAAAGAATACCTAAAATAGATTAGATTAGATTATTTATGTTTTACGGCCAGAAGCTAATTCGTAAATTAGAATATATTACAGTTTCTTTGATTATAGCTAAGGTTTTACAATATTCATATAATTTTGTTTTAAATACTTCGTTGCAACTTTTTATATCCATAGGCAGATAATTGTAACTTTTCAGACCCTTGTAGAAAATGTTTGTTGATCATTTCAGTTCTAAACAAGTAAGGAAGGCTAAGTTCGGGTGTAACCGAACATTACATACTCAGTTGAGAGTTTGGAGACAAAGTAAGGGAAAAACTCACCATGTTGTAAAAGAACCTAGGGTAACCCTGGAATGTGTTTGTATGACATGTGCTTCAAATGGAAGGTATTAAAGAGTATTTTAAAAGGCGTGGGCCTTAGTTCTATAGGTGGACGCCTTTTCGGATATCGCCATAAAGTGGACCAGGGTGACTCTAGAATTGTTTGTACGATATGGGTATCAAGGAAAGGTGTAATGAGTGTTTTAAAAAGGGAGTGGGCCTTAGTTCTATGGTGGACGCCTTTTCGAGATATCGACCAAAATGTGGACCAGGGTGACCCAGAACATCATCTGTCGGGTACCGCTAATTTTATTTATATATGTAATACCACGAACAGTATTCCTGCCAAGATTCCAAGGGCTTTTGATTTCGCCCTGCAGAACTTTTTCATTTTCTTCTACTGAATATGGTAGGTGTCACAACCATTTTACAAAGTTTTTTTTCTAAAGTTATATTTTGCGTCAATAAACCAATCCAATTACCATGTTTCATCCCTTTTTTCGTATTTGGTATAGAATTATGGCATTTTTTTCATTTTCGTAATTTTCGATATCGAAAAAGTGGGCGTGGTCATAGTCGGATTCGGCCATTTTTTACACCAATACAAAGTGAGTTCAGATAAGTACGTGAACTGAGTTTAGTAAAGATATATCGATTTTTGCTCAAGTTATCGTGTTAACGGCCGAGCGGAAGGACAGCGGTCGACTGTGTATAAAAACTGGGCGTGGCTTCAACCGATTTCGCCCTTTTTCACAGAAAACAGTTATCGTCCTAGAATCTAAGCCTCTACCAAATTTCATAAGGATTGGTAAATTTTTGTTCGACTTATGGCATTAAAGTATCCTAGACAAATTAAATGAAAAAGGGCGGAGCCACGCCCATTTTGAAATTTTCTTTATTTTTGTATTTTGTTGCACCATATCATTACTGGAGTGAATGTTGACATAATTTACTTATATACTGTAAAGATATTAACTTTTCTTTTAAAATTTGAATTTAAAAAAAAATTTTTTAAAGTGGGCGTGGTCGTTCTCTGATTTTGCTAGTTTTTATTAAGCAGACATATAGTAATAAGAGTAACGTTCCTGCCAAATTTCATCATGATATCTCAACGACTGCCAAATTACAGCTTGCAAAACTTCTAAATTACTTCTTTTAAAAGTGGGCGGTGCCACGCCCATTGTCCAAAATTTTACTAGTTTTCTATTCTGCGTCATAAGTTCAACTCACCTACCAAGTTTCATCGCTTAATCCGTATTTGATAATGAATTATCGCACTTTTCGATTTTTCGAAATTTTCGATATCGAAAAAGTGGGCGTGGTTATAGTCCGATATCGTTCATTTTAATAGCGATCTGAGATGAGTGCCGAGGAACCTACATACCAAATTTCATCAAGATACCTCAAAATTTAGTCAAGTTATCGTGTTAACGGACAGACGGACGACGGACGGACGGACATGGCTCAATCGAATTTTTTTTCGATACTGATGATTTTGATATATGGAAATCTATATCTACTCGATTCCTTTATATCTGTACAGCCAACCGTTATCCAATCAAAGTTAATATACTCTGTGAGCTCTGCTCAACTGAGTATAAAAACGGCAATTTGAAATTATGTTTGTTCCTCGTATTTATGTTGTGAGTTAGCTCAACTAATGTTATATTTTTATTTAAAACTCAGGTACATTTTCATGTTTTATGTTTTATTAAATATGAATTTCATGGAGTGGAAAAAAAATTTTTGTTTCACACTTAACCAGTCTAAACTCTTCAAAATGTCAGCCGTTCGTGTATCTTTAGGTTTCTGAAGAATAAATCTCATGCATCTATTTAGAAGCTTTTGGAGCTTGTCTACTTCTTTATCCGATATTATGAATAGAATGGACGGGCAGTAGACGAAGTCTTGATTTATATAAAATTATTTTGTACTTTTTTGAATGAATTTAGTGTTCTCTGCATGACTGATATTTATTAGCAACTTTTTTAATTGTATAATTGTATGGATCTTCAAATTTGAGTTTATTATCAATTATTATACTAAGTATTTTATACTGTTAACTCTTTGTATGATTTCATCATTATTTTTAGCTCGGCTATATCATCCTCATTGATACTCCTCCTTGTTATTATCATATATTTAGTTTTATTAATATTTAGTTTCAGTCTATACCACACAACCATTTATACAAGTTATTTAGTCATGTTGCATTTGGCATATTACTGCGTTGAAAAAAGCTATTCCATCACCTTTGGCTAATCCCTGAAGAAAATTGAAGAATGCTATTGTAACGAATTTTGGAAAATTACACTTATTCCAAACCTTTCGCTAACGCTCGATTCGCTAAACTGTTGAATAAATCACTCCAGGTTCAGTATTGCAATATGGTCTTTATTTAGTCTACTTCGGAGTAGTACAATATACTTCAATATCGCGTACTTCACAACAGTTGTTTAAATCAAAACTGATTCGTTATTACTCAGCTTGCGCTGCTCTTTAGTCTCTCGGTTTCCTCGTTAACCCATTTCTCTAAAGTATAGTAATTTCCCGAACAGTAGCTCATGCTTGGTTAGTTATCAGCTATTAATACATATATATTTGTAGTTTATAGCCATATGCGTGTGTATGTGTGAGTAACTACTTCGGCTGATGACTACATCTGTGTGTGTGAGATAGCTCTTCGTCGCCTTCTACATAATGTTTGCTAGCTTTAATGTGTACATGTACATAAGAGTGCTGGTTCATGTTTGTTGCTGCGTGATTATTTACTAACATCTTAGTGATGCTAATATTCGTCACACTATTATAGGGTACTAAGTTGCTACGGGCCAACCGCAATGATTGTGAAGTCCAAATGCCAGGTTGGAGTGGGTAGCCCTTGTTGTTGTTGTTGTAGCGATAGTGACACTCCCCGAAGGCCTTGGGGAACACACCAATGAAAGCAGAGGAAATGGAGTTACCCACTTCTTTGGAAGGACTAAGTGGAGACGTTCTAAGATGGTAAAACCAAAATAATTTGAATGTTTATGATCTGATCGAATGAGTAGGCAGAACATAGCAAGAGGAACGGAAAAATAGCGCGCGAATTCACAGCGCACCTAAATGCCTCCGAGTGCAATCGTGGAAAATTTCAAGAACGCCGCGAAACATAGCCTAACTAGTCTTATGTATTGAATAGCCGTTATTGCTCAAATTAGGTGTATTTTAATCCGCTGCTGCTTTGCTGCGAAAATTTTCACAGAACAGCTTCAGATAAATTAAAGTTTTAAAAAATTAGGGCAGAAAATCAACAGTAAGTTAGAATTTTGTTGTTTTGATTTTCGCTTTGATGCTGTCTTTTAAATTTTGAGTAAAAATCAATTCGCGAAAAATTTAACAAAAATTTAAAGTAATTTCAAACTCTGACCCAATACGCATTTATCATATCCCTTCAGATTTTATCGCATTTCTTTTGCCAAGTTCCTCTTGCGAGTCACTATCAGGCCACTGTTGATCTCATTTGCTATAAAGCGATTGTTTCAATACCTTAGTTCAGTGGTGGCCAAACAAGTACAATCATATTTGGCCAGCACTTAAACAATTTTTTTAATTTCTCATCGCAATAACGCGAACCCTTCTTTTCAAATCTTTCATCGATTACTCCTATCACATTCTGAAGGAGTGAGACTGCAAAAAAATTCTATTCGAATTTTAAGGACCATCCTCATGAATATAGATTAGCTATTTCTCGATATTGTTTTCCCGTTCGCTAATGCGCCATGGCGTATTTTTCTGCTTTAAATCAAGCATAACTGTACTTTTCATCTATTGGGGAATCGCGATTCGTGGAGCCTGAGAGGAAGTCTATGTTTTCTGATAGACATGAGTATTTCCCATGAAAAAAAAACACTTACCTTACCGCGGGGCTACAAGTAGCAGTCTAATATAGGGCTTCAGTGCTTTGCTTAGGATGGTGTTGTGAAAAACGTCTAAAGAAGATGTCTCCTCTAACATCCAATGGTTTCCACACACTAACTACCCGGGTCGATGTTTTCAATCTTAAGAATAGTGTATCTTGCCTTTAGACAAATTTGTCTGGCATTTGCCGATGATTTTCCTGTGCTCCCCTAGTTAGAGGAAGTTGTGCTCGATTCTGTAGCTCATTTTCGAATAGCCATGTTTTATAACAATACGCTCTGGCACAACTGCTTACTGCTCCGTAGTCCGAAATTTTTGAGTTTAAGCTCGAGCATCAAAGGTTCACACAAAAGTGAGAAGAAGAAAGCACTGGCCTTGACTGTGAAGATATTATTATGTAGGCACCAAAAACACACCTTAATCATGCTGGGATCAGAGATTTAACAAACTTGTACACTATCTCACAGGGACGAACCTTTTTTAATTCTATGTCGCGCTCGGGACAGCGATATTAACGATCAGTCAGCAGATCTCTTCGTGCGGCGCCTTTGTCGCAAACGATGCCGACTAGTGATTTGAGGTTGTCGGACTTATATTTGTCCCCGATCGCAGTTGTGTGCTTCTTGCAACTGCTTATGTTCTACTTAGACATTTGATCAAGTATTTATGCACGAAAGGCGACAAATTCTAGCAGGGAAAATATAAGGTTTTACAGGTAATCGTACAATTCACGCCTTAGAATCGGAGCATCGTCGCAGTTAGAAATTATTCCTCTGGTAGTTGAGTGAGTTACGAAATGAAGCAATTAATTGCTCGACATCACTTGCCTGGCAGATACATCTTTTCAACATTGAGCCGTCTACTTCGATTTTATGACACCCAAGCCACCGGAATTAACTCTAATTTTGTCTTAATCCAAAAATCTGAAATTCAAGCAACTCTGAAGGTCGGTGCGCGTATTAATTATCTCCTCGTATTTGCACACCTGTTAACGTTTTGCTGAAGGAGATTTTGGTGATGGGTGGCCTAATGACCTCGCATTCATGGACACTAGAGTGGATCGATTATTAACCGATATTGCGCCATCGATTTTTCGATAGGATTTGCGCTCAGGAAAAAAATTTTTCACTACGCATACCCAAAAAAATTATTTTCGAACCCGCGAAATATAATTTTTTTTACTTTTGTTCGAATTTGATTTTTACGGTTTTTTTTCCTACTAAAAAAATTTGCATTTGTAAAATTTTTATGTAGGGTAAACGTTGGCGATAGCAGTTTTTTAAAAAATAAAGAAAATATTTCATCGCTAACGTTTTAGCGAACATTTTTGGGTCGGACAGGGTATACATATGAAAACTTTTTTAGTAGGTCATGAAAAACCCCTTAAGAATCAAAATCGAAAAAAGTCGTAAAAATAAATTTCGCAGGCTCGAAATTTATTTTTTTGGGCATGCGTAGTGGAACATTTTTTTCCTGAGCCCAAATCCTATCGAAAATCGATGGCGCGATATCGGTTAACTTTCGTCCATACAAATCGACCCACCCTAATGGACACGGCGTCTTCTTTAAGGTAATTTGTTTCCTTTAAGTTCCGCTACTGCACTCTTTGTCGAATCTAATATATTAGAGTAATTAAATTCATCAGTGGAAGTATAAGCTTTTCGATTATTGCTAATCTTAAATTTCCAAAAATTTAGAAACTTATTTAAAGCCAAGAAGGTATTTTGCCCATTCTCTTCGTGCATGACTTTGAGTCCAACAATGCACTTTATATGCTGCCATGTCATTTGACAACTGTCTGGAAATTTCCAGCTTTGTAAATTCTTAACATTTGCTCGAAGTTGTTTGCTGTTTTCCTTTTGGCAGACAAGCGGCATAATTTGTTGTTGTACTGCATACGCCAGCACCTTTTACACATTAATCCTGCGCCCACATTTGTTTGTGCATTGGCATAACTTGACGCCTTTCCATTTTCTTACAATTACCTTTGCACGTCACACTCTGACTGACAGCTCACGTTCACTTGGTGAACATTTCTTATAGTGTGAAGCTTTCTTTTTCTACCTACGCACATAAATAGTTTCTTATTCAACTGCCTCCCATATCTTGTGCTATGTTAACCACCCTCCTCAGCTACTCAGCATACAACTCATTTCATGCATTTACCTGCCAGCTTGTTTTATTGCCTGTCAGCCTTCATTGTTGACATTGTTTATTACCGCAAAGTCTGCTCACCTCAAATAACATAAAAAAGCGCAAACAGCTCCAGCAAACACTCAATAGAATGGGGAATGTTTAAAACTGCATGACAGAGTCCTTTGTCAGCCGCATCCAACTCATCTGCGTCATTGGCGTTTGTTGATAATAAACAATACAGCGAAGACTCATCTGTCCATAAGATGATGCGCATCATTACGCATACGCATACAAACAAATTACATACACATACACAAGCAAGCAATAGCAGGTGAGTGCACTAAATTGTTTTCACGCACATAGGCAATCTTTAAGTTTGTGTGTATTTGTGTGTTTGTTGCTTCTGCTTCATACATTTCATGGCTCTCATATTTTGCATAAATTTAATTAAGGTGCAATGTTGCTCATTCGCCTCGCTGCACCTTGTAATTTTGTCCTTTATGTGCTGGTATACAGCGTGCTACATGCTTGGTGTTTGTGTGTGTGTTAAAGTATATTACAAATGCAAAGACAGATGCAGTAAAATCGCTTTTTCGTTCGCATATATTACAAACAAATTACTTGTTTATTGGCATTGGATATAAATAATCTTTCTTTTTCGATATAATGAGCCCTTTGTGTGCAACATTGAGCGAATAGGACACGTGTGCGGCATTCTTTTGATTGGTTGATGTGTTAACATGTAAAAAAAAACAACAAAAACTCATCAAGTTGTGGTCACACATATCACATCATAAATGAAGATATGCGTAGACCAGAACAACGCTGAGACATCAAAGCTGTGATCTTCTGCGGTAACAATTGAGCACTTATTGTGCCGTAGTCATCCTTTGGTAAGAGTCTTTTAAACCTCAAAGATAGCAGTATTGGTGAGCTGCTGAGGCATCTAAAGCCAACGCTTTTCTATGTTTAATTTTTTCTTCGAAATTGTGTTTGTATTGAACCATTATTTATCGTATATAAATAAGCCAGGAATTTTTTACGAGGGGGAAGCATAGAAAGCCTCGAAGTCAGTGTGGGACTTTAACTTAAACCTCCAACCGCGTAAGTACCATTCCCCTGATACTACCGTCAAGTATTCTGTCTGAAGGTGGGTTGAGCACTAGGCTATACGTTCGTAGGGATCACGTTGGAGCTCTATAAAAGTCACACAGCGAAAATGTAGTTCTTTTTATGTTTTACAAAAAAAACAGTAGTATTTTTATACTCAGCGTCCTTTGCACACAGAGTATATTAACTTTGATTGGATAACGGTTGGTTGTACAGTTATAAAGGAATCGAGATAGATATAGACTTCCATATATCAAAATTATCAGTATCGAAAAAAAATTTGATTGAGCCATGTCCGTCCGTCCGTCCGTTAGCACGATAACATGAGTAAATATTGAGATATCTTCACCAAATTTGGTACACGAGCTTATCTGGACCCAGAATAGATTGGTATTGAAAACGAGCGAAATCTGATGATAACTACGCCCACTTTTATATATATAACATTTTGGAAAACACAAAAAACGTGATTATTTAGTAAATACTCTACTCTACACCTAGAATGTTGAAATTTGACGTGTGGACTGATATTGGATTCTTTATAAAAATTTGAAAAAAATTTGTAAATGGGCGTGGCAGCGCCCACTTGTGATAAAATCTATTTTACAAATATTATTAATCATAAATCAAAAATCGTTAAACCAATCGTAACAAAATTCGGCAGAGAGGTTGCCTTTACTATAAGGAATGTTTTGAAGAAAAATTGAGGAAATCGTTTAAGGACCACGCCCACTTTTATATAAAAGATTTTTAAAAGGGTCGTGGACGAATAAAGTAACCTATATCTTTGCAAAAAGAGCTTTATGTCAATGGTATCCCAAGTGGATTTATAACAATAAATAGGAAAAACTTCAAATTTTAAAAAGGGCGTGGCACCGCCCCTTTTATGACTAAGCAATTTTCTATGTTTCGGGAGCCATACCTTGAAGAAAAATTTACATATCGTAACAAAATTGGATACACATATTTTCCTTACAGCAGGAAATATTTCTAAAAAAAATGGACGAGAAGTTTTACTGTAAGAGCAAATGGGGAGACATTTTTCTTTTAAACGGGCGGTGCCACGTGTTATGTAGAAAAGTAATTTAACTAAAATGAAATGTACAATTGAAGCTCACGCTGAGTATATAATATTCGGTTACACCCGAACTTAGACACCTTTACTTGTTCATATTCTGGTAATGTATTTCTGCTTGTGCAAAAAACTAACGTGTTCCAAGTGAGTATCGCTCCGAAGTCCGGAAACAGGCTCGTTTTCAAGAAGCTGCGGCGCAGGTTTCCTAATCACCTCCTTGTGTATGCGATGACATCACATGCTTTCATCCATTTTTCGATACTTTCAATAGCGATGCGATACACATCCTCTATTGTTGCGCCACCGCAGTGGTCGCATATGTTACTTTTTTTCGTGTATGAACCGGGTAACCCGCGCCCAGTTATGAGCTAGAAATCCACTTCGCCGTGCGTTCGTGTCAGCCACTTTTACAAGTCTAGAATACACCGATGTGTCCAGCGCCGTTTTGTAGAGGTACTCCATCTCAGCTGCCAGTTTTGTGTGTCCTGTGCTGATTTCTTAGACATCGTCGCTGCTAATCCGCAGAGGCTGTATGTTGTTGACTTAACTCTGCGGAAGTATGACGGAAACTCTGTGACCTAGTGCCGAATAGGAGCACCGTGGAGTATTTGGCTCTTTATGACCTTCGCCAAGCAGGGTGCTAATTAGGGTCAGTAGGGACTCGTCACACTAACAACTAACAACACAGCTGATAAACATAGCTAAAGAAAATTTCCCTAATGAATTCCAAATAAATAAATAAACCGAATAGGCTATTAATATATGAATCAGTTTCTGTTGATAATAAATATTTCTTTCGTTTATTTTTATTCTAAGGTAAATAAGAATTAAAAAAAAACATAAAATTAAAATTAAGAGCTTAGATTATTAAATAACTAAACAAATACACACAAAAAAAAGAAAAAATCAGCAATGAATCGTTAAAAGCAAGGCTGCTGCGCTTCTCATTTCTACTTCAAAAATCAACTCAACGTTTTCTTCTTCCTTCTTTTCTTCGCACACGCCACACTTTTCACACTCACTTGCGGCGCTCGATCGCTTTATACAATTTCTGCTGCAGCATACTTCATCTTTTCTCCTTTCACTTTCAAACACGCTCACTGCGCTCATTTAACGTCTCAGCTTATTCTCTTGATTGCTTGCGAATGAGTCGCGTTCAATAAAATAGGGCGTGCCATCGGGTTTCTTGCATTTATAGCGCAATTTGCAGCATTCTGGAAATGCTTTGTCTGAGTGTATGCGTTCACCGCTATTGCAAGTCTCTATGCGCAATTTACCACAGCTGTAAAATAAACAAAAAAAAAGAGAAAGCGAAATTAAGTAAAACATATACGCACACATTTCTGTGTATACAATGACGGCAAAAATGCATTGTAAAATTACAAAGAATAACTGCAAATTACTTTTATGCGAATAAATGTCGTAAATAATTGAGTTGTCTGCAGCCTGTTTATTTAATTGATTCAAATTAATTCATTTGATTAGTGGTCAGCGCTCTTTTTCGCAAGCACGAATGAATAAAGTAGGAATTTGGAAATTAGCATGGTCCAAAAAAATATTTTTTTTTGGTTAGTGCAAATATTGTTCAGGGGATCCAAAAAGATAATCTGCAAAACCTCAGCATTTTATTTTAATGTGAAGAAGCGCCTCAATGCGCCTTGAGTTTCTCCATAAGAATCGTATGGGGAAGAACATACACTTTGAGGCTGAACTTCAATCTCGAGTAACTTCTATACAAGTCTACTTAGCAAAAAACCTGGTTCGACCTTTTTTGTACACAATTTACTTTCCTGTAGAAATATATGTAGCAGTTGATTTGGGTACACTTTTTAAAAAAACTTTAAAATTTCCATTTGGATTTTTATGGAAAAACGAAAATCCAAAGTCGCGTTGAGGCACTTCGAAACACTAAAATAAAAATCTGCTGTTTTTTTTAAGATTTTTTGATGCCCTGAACAATACTTTTACTATACAATAAGGACATTTTTTTTTCGCCCACCCTAATGTATATATACCAAAGTAGGTATAGTGTACGCTCTTATTTAGCGCATTTGCATCTTAGCTGAGCATTTGCTAGCATATACGAGGTATAGCAATTAAGTTCCGGGAGTTTGTAAAAGAAAAAATAAGAAAACGATGTTTTAGGAAAAATTTATACTAACCACCTTCACAATAGTCTCCCTCTAGCACTAGTCAACCATTTCAACGTTTCTCCCATGATTGGGTGTACCCTTGGTAGTCCTTCGAAGCTAGTCCGTTTAATATCACAATTAAAACTGTCCTAGAAACTCCTGTACGCCGCTATTATGCGATCCCTTGAGGTGCGACTTCGTCACGGTGGTCGTGCTGCAAGATCCAACCATCAATGGCGAATCAGGTCGCACACGAAAACCACATGACCTCAGTCGCTTCACAACGAAAACATAGAATCTTCCATTCACTTTCTGGCCAGCGGGAACGTATTAACGATGAAGGATGCCAAGGATGTCGAAAACCCAATCAACATTGTCTTCAGATGCGTCTTTGCATCCTCGCTTCCGTTGGCCGCTCACCACTCTTTTTCACCCAATCTTGACTTTGCTTACGCGTCTCAGGGTCATACTCAAATATCAATAAAAATTTAATCAAAACACGTTGCTTGTAATGTACGTCACACATTTTACTACGCCCCTGCAAAAGTAAAGTTACTTGCAAACAAATTAAAAAAAACACAAACCAAACGTGTTATCTATGACAAATGAAAAAGTGTTGCCAGAACTTAATTGCCACACCTCGTAAATATGCATATAAACACGAACATACATGCATATATATTCATAAGCGATTTATTTTTGTTTGCGGTTTTGTGACTGCAAGTCTCCTTAGTTCTTCAAAGCTGTGCAAAACTCAAAAACTTGAATGCAAAAGTTCTTTTCAAATCCTGAGATAATGTTGCCAATGTCAAAATATCAGCGCATATGCTTCGACAAATATTTTTTTTGCAAAAAAATATTTCTGCTTTTATTTAGCTTTTCATTTATGTAGTTTCTTGCATAAAAACTTTTGCTGATATTTATGTTAATCACACATTTAGCTTTACAACTCTTCGCACTTACCCCTCAATAAGTATAGAGCCATTCTCATAGCAAGTAAGTCGCTGACAAGGCGCGGTGCCGAAATTCACTCCAAGTTTCAGTTCATCGCCGCGATAAACACATTTGCCGGGGTTATCTAACAAAAACAAATATAAATAAAAAAAAACCAGGAAATTAAATTTTTTTTATTTTTGCACTACTTGGTTTATAAAAAGACTTTAGAGCAAGAGTTTATAAAGTCGCTATTTAAATTTAAAATTTTTATTTTTTTTTAATATTTTTAATATTTTTTAGTTTTTGACAATTAAACGATTATTGTACATTTTGAAAGTAAAGAAGCTTTTAAAAGTTTATCTGTCCCAATTTGTTCGAAAAATCAATTCAAAAATGTCCAAAATTTTTTTGTGTTTTTTTATTTGTTCTTTATTAACTTCATTCTGGACGATGAAAGAAACCTCCGGACAAATAACCACATTTTGTTTTATTTTTTTTAGTTCAAATTGAGTATTATTTTTTTAACTCTTTTATTAAAAAAAAATTATTTTTTTTTGTTTTCGTTTTTTTATTTAGTTTTTATTTTTAATAAGAAAATTTTAATTTTTTTTGTTTTTTATTTTTATTTTGTCATTATATTCCATTCGCTACGATAACAAAATGTTTTATTTAATTAAAGTTTATAAAATGCATAGTAACACAAGGTTTATTAAGGTCCTTGAATGTTCAAATTTAATGCTTTAATGTATTTTTGTTTTTTTTAATTAATTAATAATTATCTTTGAGTTAAGCTGGCTCGAGGTCAGATGTAAAAAAACACAAGAAGTTCTTGTATAACCGATATATTTCGACTACCTTCGGTAATCGTCCTCAGGGCAAACTTATTTTCACGCTTGCAATGTCTGACGTGGAGTATTATACCTGACCTCGAGCCAGCTTAACTCAAAGATAAATTAAAAAGGTCACCAAATTAACTTAATTAATTAATAATGTCAATAATGTTTAAATTAGTGTTTAAAATGTTTTAGGTTTTTCAAATTTTATATATTTTTTATATTAAGAAAATGAAACAGTTGAAAATTTTTAAATTCCAAACCTTTTTTTTATTATATGTATTTGCATTTTTTTAACCCCAAAATTTTTATATTTTTTTATATACCTTATTTATTTTTTATTTTTTTATCAAACCTTAAGTTAGTAAAATTTATGTTTATTGTTTTAAAGTATTTCAAAAAAGTTATTTTATTTTTGTACTAAACATTTTAACCTTTTTGCCTGACACACATTTTGATATTTTTGAAATTAATCTTTTTTTTACTTTTTCTTAATTCCTTTGATGATTTCTCATAAGTTAATAAGACCTACATACTTATATACTGTTCTAATGTTAGACAAATTTTTAATAAAATAATTTTTCTTTATTTTACCATTTCTTTAATTTCTGATTCGTTTTATGTTTTTAATGTTCCCAGAAATTTTGTATGTTAAATTTTCATTCGATTTTCATTTGTTATCAAATTTAGTACAGTGCAACAAAACATTTTCATAAAAAAAAGCCAAATGATAACAAATACTAAAATCTTAATAATGAAGTTTTTTTGTCTTATTTTTCATTTTTGTTCCTGTTTATGTGTTTCACAATAATTTTCTATTCAACTTTTTTTCTAACTTTTTGCTAACTTCTGATCTATTATTATTTATGTCTTACAGGCACACTTAAATTTGTCATAATATTTATATATTTTGTAAAAATGAAAAAGTACTTTTATATTTTTTAGTTTCTCTTTTTCACCTTTTAAAATTCATTTCACTTTTCAGGTTTTGTTAAATTTTTAGATTTTTTTTAGCTTTTTTTCAAATCTCTTAACTTTGGAATGAATTTCAGAAATTAAAAAAGTCTAAGTTTTAATTTCTTAAAATAAATATAAAAATTTTTAATGTTTTCAGTTTTTAACAAATTAAAAATTTTGTTTACCTTCAAAACTTGTGTTTTCAAATTTCTTAACATAATTTTTTTTCACATAATTAAATTTTTTAAATGATTTTTACATTTATGTTTATAAATGTTTGCTTTTTGAACAATGTTTTTATATTTTTTCAACACAATTATTTTTATTAAATATTTTAAATTTTGGAATTTTCAAGTATGTTTCTTCTTGTTATTTCATTTCATAACTTCCATCACATTTCTAAGTTTTTCAAATTAATGTTTATAAATTTTTCCTGTTAAAACATTTTTTTTAATTAAAATGGTAAATATCGACTTTTTGCTTAGGTTTAGCTTTTAATTCTCCCACGTATACTACATACTCCAAATTACAAAAAAATTTCACTTTCTTTAAAACATTAAATAGAAATAGTTTCGCAAAAATATTCCAAAATTAGAGAAATTATATAACAAAATTTGAATTCGATATGCAAACTTTTTTTTTGGTTTTTTTTTAAACCAACAAAGAATGCAAGTAAAAAAACGCAGTTCTCCCTAGATTTCTACTACTAAATTGTTTAAGAGTCTTTCATTCTTTGTTTATTCATCACATTATTTTTTATTCAATTTCTATAAACTTTCACGTTTTGAAGATTTTATTTCCAAACATTTTATTTCTATCATTGAAATTTTGATCTCAAATTTTTGCGTTCATATAAATATTTTAGTAAACTTCCACTTTACACACCTGGATCGGGCGGTATTAAGCCCGAATAGGCCTCAATATTGCCACTAAATAAAAGCAACAACACCAAAGCGCCAATAAATAGAAAAGAAAATTGCAGAAAGGCCCTTTCTTGTGAACAAAACATGACGATAGTTAGTTGAGTACTGAGCTAAGCAAAAACAAGTGCTAGCACGATTTAGCTTCAAGCTAGCAAAGAGAGCGCTCTTTAATAAGCTAACATTCTTATCTGGCACACAGCAAACAAATTACAAATCTCAGCTTAGAATTTTCATATTTTACTGCTCACTCAAATCTCAAATATCTCTGTGTGTTTGTTGTGCTCTCATCAAATTCTCGCGCTTATCAGTTATTTGCTCAAAGCGTTATTTGCTGATACGCGCCGAACTTGCACTTATGCTTATAATCTGTTTTTGTTTTTTTATTTATGTTGTTTTTATTTTGTTATTCTACATATTTTCATTTTTCGTTTTAATTCAGTTGTCCCACTGATTTGCATTTATGTATATTGTTTTGTATTTACATTGTATGCATGTTTTGTTGTTTTATTTATATTTGTTTTTGTTGTTGTGTGTGCTTCGCAATCATTCCAAACGCCAAAAACCAATCATTGCCCCGCTTAGCTGCGCTTCACCGAGGGGTCATAGGTTATCAATTCGATTTGTTTGCATCGCAATTTCGTTTTTTTTCTCTGTTTGGAAATTTTTATTGAGTTTTTCGTAATTTTTTTGTTGGAAAAATATTTTCGAAAGCTTCTGGAACAAATTTGAAGTTCCTCGTTTTGATTTCATCAATATTTGTACGTATGTGCGTTAAGCAAGTCAGCAAATGTGCGATTGGTTATGAGTAACCCGGTATGTATGTATGTGTGTATTTGTTTTTAAATATTTTCTTCTTTTTTTTTCACTTTTATTTATGCTACGCTAGTTCGTAGTTTTGTCCAATAACTATTTTTATGAATGAAAATCCATTGTTCACTTAAGCGTGTTGTTTTTTAGTATGATTTCATATTTTACATAAGCTTACAATGTAACGCACCCAACACAAAAAGAGTACGCTTAGCAAAAAAGCTCGAAACAAATGTTTTTATTTAGTTTTAAGTAGAAGGAAACTGCACCTAAATATTTCAGTCAACAAGATATATACTGCTCGATTTTACTTTATATAAGGAATCGCCTTAAGTCTTCTTAGTAAACACTAATCACTTACATATCGCACAACCAGATCAAAAGCTAATTCAGAAATCTGCAATTTCGAAGTTATGAGTACATCCAGGCTTCCCTCCTACCACACCGATGGTCCTGGTTTTTCTAATCGGGTCGCCCCTCGGAAATAATTTGGCAAACACTTCGAGTGTATTTCTGCCATGAAAAGCATTTCAGTGAAACCTCATCTTGACGTTCGGAGTCGGCATAAAGCATGTAGGTCCCGTCCCGCCAAATTGTTGGAAAATTTGGAAGAGAATCTCGGCCTGAAATATCTTCGGAGGAGTGATACTAAATAGTGAGATGGGGCTCGAGTCCACTCAGCAAAGTTTTTTCGTCCAATTTAATGGCACACAACTGTCCGCGTATATATTACCACTACAGTGTCTTGGCGAAAGGATTAGGAACTAAGTACAAAAGGAGGCCCGTACGGAGTTTTTAGCACCGTCTAAGTAGAGCAGTTTAATGATACAATAAAATCTAGAAAGATAAATTAAGGAAGAGAAAATAGGCGTTTTTCTAGGTGCGGTAAAGCAGACGGATTTATTTTATAACATAGGCCCCGTTTGTTGTTGTTGTTGTATTAACGATAAAGACGCTCGCCGAAGGTTTTGATCATTTGCCGGCTATAGATCCGGTAAGTTCCGGTAACAAAGCACCATTAAGGTACTAGCCCTACCATCTCGGTAATGATTAATATGACCACATTACACCTCCTAGGCCATCCCGCCCTCCACTCCGTAGTTCCATGAGGAACTTGGGGTCGCGAGAGCCTCAACTGCTAAATATATGTATGATACATTTATATTTATAACAGGATTTCCTTCGCGTAGGTGAGGTTGACAACTGTGGTGCGGAAGCTTTGAATTGCGCTTATCAAGCGCTTGAATCGCCATAGGTCCTGGTCTTTGATGGGGTTTTTCACTTTGTTCGTTAAAGAAACTTCTGGTAACAGTACGGACTCAATCAGTCTATGTGAGGTCCTCATGTACCGGACAGTTTAACCTAACCCAACCTGTACTAAGATAAAAGGCCTAGTGGTTTGTTTTTTATTAAGTATGTTCCAAAGCAATGAGCAATAATCTAGCTTGTTTCCCATTTTAAGAGTATAATTTTAATGGATGGCGTTAGAGGTACCTGTAACTAATATTATTCTACCTCAGATGTTTTCACTTTGGGCCCTTATAGTCGTCAACAGCTAGATGGAGGTATCTGCTATGGGCTGCATCTGAGATAATAACACATATCGCTCATTTGCTGCCACGTCGTCAGAACTCAAAAAACATGACTTTTGATTAATAACATATAAACGTACCCAATATCATGATCTATGTTGTATAAGAAAATCTTCGTGATCAGTTAAAAATTTACCACGTGTTATAAAAATGAAAATATGTCTTTATATGCGCAACATATGACAGTTAAAGTCTTTGAATGGCTCTCCTGGAAAATTGTGTTTTTGAGTTATGAGCGATATGATCAAACAACCAAATGCATCCCGCATCCACTACCCTTCTGACTATCCGAAACTGCACTGACACCCACTTTATTATACTCAGTTGAGCAGAGTTCACAGAGTATATTAACTTTGATTGGATAACGGTTGGTTGTACAGGTATAAAGGAATCGAGATAGATATAGACTTCCATATATCAAAATCATCAGTATCGAAAAAAAATTTGATTGAGCCATGTCCATCCGTCCGTCCGTTAACACGATAACTTGAGTAAATTTTGAGGTATCTTGATGAAATTTGATATGTAGGTTCGTGGGTGCTCATCTCAGATCGGTATTTAAAATGAACGATATCGGACTATACCAAAGACGGATAAAGCGATGAAACTTGGTAGGTGAGTTGAACTTATGACGCAGAATAGAAAATTAGTAAAATTTTGGACAATGGGCGTGGCACCGCCCACTTTTAAAAGAAAGTAATTTAGAAGTTTTGCAAGCTGTAATTTGGCAGTCGTTGAAGATATCATGATGAAATTTCGCAAGAACGTTACTCTTATTACTATATGTATGCTTAATAAAAATTAGCAAAATCGGAGAAGGACCACGCCCACTTTAAAAAAAAATTTTTTTTAAGTCAAATTTTAAAAGAAAAGTTAATATCTTTACAGTATATAAGTAAATTATGTCAACATTCAACTCCAGTAATGATATGGTGCAACAAAATACAAAAATAAAAGAAATTTTCAAAATGGGCGTGGCTCCGCCCTTTTTCATTTAATTTGTCTAGGATACTTTTAATGCCATATGTCGAACAAAACATTACCAATCCTTGTGAAATTTGATAGGGGCTTAGATTCTAGGACGATAACTGTTTTCTGTGAAAAAGGGCGAAATCGGTTGAAGCCACGCCCAGTTTTTATACACAGTCGACCGCCTGTCCTTCCGCTCGGCCATTAACAGGATAACTTGAGCAAAAATCGATATATCCGTACTAAACTCAGTTCACGTACTTCTCTGAACTCACTTTGTATTGGTATAAAAAATGACCGAAATCCGACTATGACCACGCCCCCTTTTTCGATATCGAAAATTACGAAAAATTTAAAAATGCCATAATTTTATACCAAATACGAAAAAAGGGATGAAACATGGTAATTGGATTGGTTTATTGACGCAAAATATAACTTTAGAAAAAACTTTGTAAAATGGGTGTGACACCTACCATATTAAGTAGAAGAAAATGAAAAAGTTTTGCAGGGCGAAATCAAAAGCCCTTGGAATCTTGGAAGGAATACTGTTCGTGGTATTACATATACAAATAAATTAGCGGTACCCGACAGATGATTTTCTGGGTCTCCCTGGTCCTCATTTTGGTCGATATCTCGAAAACGCCTTCACATATAAACCTAAGGGCCACTCCCTTTTAAAAGCCTCATTAACACCTTTAATTTGATACCCATATCGTACAAACAAAAAGACCTTTATGCCGATATCTGAAAAGGCGTCCACCTATAGAACTAAGGCCCACTCCCTTTTAAAATACTCATTACCACCTTTCATTTGATACCCATATCGTACAAACACATTCTAGAATCACCCCTGGTCCACCTTTATGGCGATATCGCGAAAAGGCGTCCACCTATAGAACTAAGGCCCACTCCCTTTTAAAATACTCATTAACACCTTTCATTTGATACCCATATCTTACAAACAAATTCTAGAATCACCCCTGGTCCACCTTTATGGCGATATCGCGAAAAGGCGTCCACCTATAGAACTAAGGCCCACTCCCTTTTAAAATACTCATTAACACCTTTCATTTGATACCCATATCGTACAAACAAAAACCTGGTTATGGCGATATCTGGAAAAGGCGTCCACCTATAGAACTAAGGCCCACTCCCTTTTAAAATACTCATTAACACCTTTCATTTGATACCCATATCGTACAAACACATTCTAGATCACCCCTGGTCCACCTTTATGGCGATATCGCGAAAAGGCGTCCACCTATAGAACTAAGGCCCACTCCCTTTTAAAATACTCATTAACACCTTTCATTTGATACCCATATCGTACAAACAAATTCTAGAGTCACCCCTGGTCCACCTTTATGGCGATATCTCGAAAAGGCGTCCACCTATAGAACTAAGGCCCACGCCCTTTTAAAATACTCATTAACACCTTTCATTTGATACCCATATCGTACAAACAAAAACCTTTATGCCGATATCTGGAAAAGGCGTCCACCTATAGAACTAAGGCCCACTCCCTTTTAAAATACTCATTAACACCTTTCATTTGATACCCATATCGTACAAACAATCTAATCACCCTGGTCCCCTTTATGGCGATATCTCGAAAAGGCGTCCACCTATAGAACTAAGGCCCACTCCCTTTTAAAATACTCATTAACACCTTTCATTTGATACCCATATCGTACAAACAAATCTAGATCACCCTGGTCCACCTTTATGGCGATATCTCGAAAAGGCGTCCACCTATAGAACTAAGGCCCACTCCCTTTTAAAATACTCATTAACACCTTTCATTTGATACCCATATCGTACAAACACATTCTAGAGTCACCCCTGGTCCACCTTTATGGCGATATCTCGAAAAGGCGTCCACCTATAGAACTAAGGCCCACTCCCTTTTAAAATACTCATTAACACCTTTCATTTGATACCCATATCGTACAAACAAATTCTAGAGTCACCCCTGGTCCACCTTTATGGCGATATCTCGAAAAGGCGTCCACCGATAGAACTAAGGTCCACGCCCTTTTAAAATACTCATTAACACCTTTCATTTGATACCCATATCGTACAAACAAAAACCTTTATGGCGATATCTCGAAAGAAGGCGTCCACCTATAGAACTAAGGCCCACTCCCTTTTAAAATACTCATTAACACCTTTCATTTGATACCCATATCGTACAAACACATTCTAGAATCACCCCTGGTCCACCTTTATGGCGATATCTCGAAAAGGCGTCCACCTATAGAACTAAGGCCCACTCCCTTTTAAAATACTCATTAACACCTTTCATTTGATACCCATATCGTACAAACAAATTCTAGAGTCACCCCTGGTCCACCTTTATGCGATATCTCGAAAAGGCGTCCACCTATAGAACTAAGGCCCACTCCCTTTTAAAATACTCATTAACACCTTTCATTTGATACCCATATCGTACAAACAATTCTAGAATCACCCCTGGTCCACCTTTATGGCGATATCGCGAAAAGGCGTCCACCTATAGAACTAAGGCCCACTCCCTTTTAAAATACTCATTAACACCTTTCATTTGATACCCATATCGTACAAACAAATTCTAGAGTCACCCCTGGTCCACCTTTATGGCGATATCTCGAAAAGGCGTCCACCTATAGAACTAAGGCCCACTCCCTTTTAAAATACTCATTAACACCTTTCATTTGATACCCATATCGTACAAACAAATTCTAGAATCACCCTGGTCCACCTTTATGGCGATATCGCGAAAAGGCGTCCACCTATAGAACTAAGGCCCACTCCCTTTTAAAATACTCATTAACACCTTTCATTTGATACCCATATCGTACAAACAAATTCTAGAATCACCCCTGGTCCACCTTTATGGCGATATCGCGAAAAGGCGTCCACCTATAGAACTAAGGCCCACTCCCTTTTAAAATACTCATTAACACCTTTCATTTGATACCCATATCGTACAAACACATTCTAGAGTCACCCCTGGTCCACCTTTATGGCGATATCTCGAAAAGGCGTCCACCTATAGAACTAAGGCCCACTCCCTTTTAAAATACTCATTAACACCTTTCATTTGATACCCATATCGTACAAACAAATTCTAGAGTCACCCCTGGTCCACCTTTATGGCGATATCTCGAAAAGGCGTCCACCGATAGAACTAAGGCCCACGCCCTTTTAAAATACTCATTAACACCTTTCATTTGATACCCATATCGTACAAACAAATTCTAGAGTCACCCTGGTCCACCTTTATGGCGATATCGCGAAAAGGCGTCCACCTATAGAACTAAGGCCCACTCCCTTTTAAAATACTCATTAACACCTTTCATTTGATACCCATATCGTACAAACAAATTCTAGAATCACCCCTGGTCCACCTTTATGGCGATATCGCGAAAAGGCGTCCACCTATAGAACTAAGGCCCACTCCCTTTTAAAATACTCATTAACACCTTTCATTTGATACCCATATCGTACAAACAAATTCTAGAGTCACCCCTGGTGCACCTTTATGGCGATATCTCGAAAAGGCGTCCACCTATAGAACTAAGGTCCCACGCCCTTTTAAAATACTCATTAACACCTTTCATTTGATACCCATATCGTACAAACAAATTCTAGAATCACCCCTGGTCCACCTTTATGGCGATATCGCGAAAAGGCGTCCACCTATAGAACTAAGGCCCACTCCCTTTTAAAATACTCATTAACACCTTTCATTTGATACCCATATCGTACAAACAAATTCTAGAATCACCCCTGGTCCACCTTTATGGCGATATCGCGAAAAGGCGTCCACCTATAGAACTAAGGCCCACTCCCTTTTAAAATACTCATTAACACCTTTCATTTGATACCCATATCGTACAAACAAATTCTAGAATCACCCCTGGTCCACCTTTATGGCGATATCGCGAAAAGGCGTCCACCTATAGAACTAAGGCCCACTCCCTTTTAAAATACTCATTAACACATTTCATTTGGTACACATGTCATACAAATACATTCCAGGGTTACCCTAGGTTCATTTTCCTTCATGGTGATTTTCCCTTATTTTGTCTCCATATCTTTCAGCTGAGTATGTAATATTCGGTTACACCCGAACTTAGCCTTCCTTACTTGTTTTTCTATTCGTATTGATTAGCACAGCGGTTACAAATATTGCTGACGAAGCTAGAGTATCTTTGTCTCATACTATAGCGTTAATGGAAAAATGTTTCGGGAACCCGAGCATAAAATGGCTGGTTACAATTTTATTAAGTAAATATGTGGAACTGACATCTACAGTTGAGTCTGCTGTTGTTGTTGTTTCAGTTAATTTCTAGACCTGCTGCGCATAAATTTTACACAATTATCTGACAGATGCACATGGCGCATGCTTAAACCATATGCCCGTACATTATAATCTGAGTAAAGATTGACAAACCCATGCAGAGAGCATAAATTTATGCTGCGAGCAAACATAAACCTATTTACACACACAAATACACTCGCACATAGCTATGCGCCTGCTAATCCCTCATATACATATGCATAAATATGTATGTCTATGCGGTAAAAATAAATATGGAACGATTCAATGATAATTGAATGAGTTTATATAAAAATAATCTCGGAAACGATAATCTTGATTTATTACGGCAGCGTGCAAAAGCATTTTGCTTAAATGATGAATTAATGAATTATATGTGCGTATGTATGAATGTATGTACGTAGCAACGCAATGATTATGAATAGGCATGACTGCGGTATTTAAATTGAAGTGCAATGAAATATTAATGCAAATAGATTTTATTTTAAAAAATATGTGAAATGGATGCTTTTTAATTGAACTAAGTGTGTTCATTTGTTAATAACATCACCACAAAAAAAAATAACTTGCCGGTTCTTGAAATGCGGCACATGCATTGATATTATTTTTGATGCTCTAATTCCGAAACCGCTACCAGAATTTACTTAATCGGGCCGTAGCTTGAAAATCGGACAAAATATCACTGCTGATTGAGCGTTTTCAAGCCTAAGCTCGAACTGGAACCAGCTAAGCCAATTCTAATAGCGTAGTTGGTTTCAACTCATCAACACGCATCGGAATACACTTGACGAATTACCAGATGCGACATTGAATGGTGGTGTAATAAAGCAATGCCAAAATGCAAACAGTTTTGTAGCAAGGACCCCAAAGCTAGTTGAGGAGGTGTTTAATACATTTTGACTTCATCATTGTCTTCAAAGGCAAAGAAAAATCCTATTTTTGATAGGCTCAGTAGCACAGCTATATTTGTCTTAATACGACTGAGCTCCATTCAAAATAAGTGAATTTATCAGAAACGTGGTAACGTCTCACATCAGTAAATAAGCTTATCAGTTGTTGCCAAAATCTGCGAGTTACGTTAAGCGTGAGTCCCGTTTGGCATCACACTCGTCTAACTAGAAATGTCCTCACTTAATCATTTTTAAGCCACTGATATTCCCATACACAGACCGCGGGAATATTCTAAGCCTCTTTTAAGCCACTTGGGCGAGTGATTTCCTCTCGCTTTTGCTGTCGTTGTTGTTTTAGCAAACACTCCTCGAAGATTTAGAAGATCGCTGTCGTTCTGCGTCACATAACCTGTAACGAAAATATAATATTGAGAAAAAAAGTCATCTTGTCTGCAGACCAGCTATCACCTCCCCTGCGGGTTAGGGGTTTTGGAATATACCCGCGGTACGTATGCCTGTCATAAGAGGCAACTAAAATACCAAATTGATTCAAGGGGTTGTGTAGCGCAACCCTCTCAAGGTGTTGCCAGCGCAATATATAGCTTCTCCAACCCAATTTTCAACCTCACCTACCCATAGAGAATCCTGTTTCATTAACAGCCGAGGCTCTGGCGACCCCGAATTCCTGATGGATCTAGAGGATGGGAGGGCAGTATGACCTAGAAGGTTGCATGTGCTCATACCAAATCGTTCCCGAGATGGTCGGGCTAGTACCTTTATGGTGCTTGTTACCAAAACGTACCGGATCTGCATCCGACAAAGGATCATCAACATCGATAACAATCCACAAGGCCTACAACAACAACAACAACACCAGCCATCACTTTTTATGGGTTTCGTAAGATCGTAATGTTCTGTCTACATCGATTAATGGGGTCTAATAATATAATTCTAGTTGAAAGAGTCATCATAGTCTCCCATATATATACATATACGAGGATATTCACAAATAGGCATAGCACGTCATATTTCATAAACTTATAGCCATCATAAATTTTTCATAGGCTGTCCTGCCCGAAGATTGGTTTTCCAACGTTAATAAAGTGATTCCCGCTTCCTTTCGTCACTCTCTATCCCAATCTATTTTATTTTATCTTCCACTTCTCTTTCTTTTATCTATCCATTCCTTATCCTACTCCCAAACTCACTGCACTCCCACTTCCACTCTCATTTCCACTCACTCCCACTCTCAGTTCCACTCCCACACTTGCTCCCATTCCCACTAGCCCCTATAATTCCAATATCACTCCAACTCCATTTCCCATTCCCACTCCTACCCTACTCCCTCTGCTACTCTCCGCTCCCTCCCTGTATACTCCCACTAACACTTATATTTTTATAACCAGAAAAATACCGTGAAAATTTGGCCAAGATCGGAAAAAAATGCTTCAAACGCCCATAGGACACACACACACACATTAATTTTTATCAAAAAATTCTAAAGGCTAAGATGTTTTGCCCTGATCCCCTGATACTTGGTAAATCTACTCCTCGCTGCGAGATGTAATCCTTCTCTCGTAGATCGCTCTTTGTTTGTCCTTTATCCAGCTAATTAAGCTGAACTTGAGCTGGATTGAGTCTTGTTTGGACCAAAAAATATACTCAATCCCTCATCCTAACATAAGGCGCTTCTCTTACATACGAGAGGCAATCTTTGCTCTACGAACTTACTTTGCATTTGATTTGAAATTGAAATCCGACAAAACTTTTTTTTCGAATATATTAAAATTAATAATGAATTTATTTATTAAAATATACGTAAGTAAGGAAAAGCATAAAAATTATTCATGCAAATTTAGTTTTTACTTTTTATGTTAACTAAAAAAGGGCAGAAAGAAAAACTTTTGAATAAAAATAAACTAAATAAATGTAACGGAGTTCAATGTCAGTGCGCTTGGTGTAGTACATCCTTATTTAAATGTATGTATTTATGTATGTACTTACCGAAGTGTTTGCTTAGCAAAAGTTGAGTGTGTGTGTGTGTGTATGTTTGAGAGCAGTAAGTCGATACTCACACGAGTGAGTTCACTTTTTGATTGCAACTTACACACATGAACGAGCGAGTGCAACTAGCTGTTAGCTGCGGGCAGGTAAAGGAAACTAAAAAAAAATATACGAAAAATAGAAATTGTTAAAAAATAATAAATTACACATACTGCACAAGTCGGAAAACTGAATGTCAGGTAGAGTAACTACTAAAAACTAAGCGGAAGAGGTGTGCATGCTTCATATGTATGTATGTATGTAAGTGCACTGTTTTATGAATATTTCAGTAAGGGTGCGCCATTCGCTTGTGACGTCTGCGAACGTC
This sequence comes from Eurosta solidaginis, assembly GCA_029619165.1. NCBI lineage: Eukaryota > Metazoa > Arthropoda > Insecta > Diptera > Tephritidae > Eurosta > Eurosta solidaginis. The sequence continues at coordinate 26,048 of JARSSU010019877.1, read as the reverse complement.
AAAAAGAAAGTTTTATTTTTAAGCTTTGAAAACACGCACACACACATAAATACAAATAATAACGAAAGGGGAACATTTTTGAAAAAAAAATACTTGTAACTAAATAATTATAAACTTATTAGTAATTTACGTACACAAATGTGGATCATTCCATCTTAACGTTTGCAGTCTTTACCCCTTTTAGCCAAATATAATACGTCAGAAACGCAATTTTTTTAATCATCATACTGAAAAAAAAATTTTTTAATTGCAAATAAAACTTCAAAAATTAAAAAAAAATTAGGTCTGAAACTTTAAAAATGAAAAAATTCAAATAAGAAATATTTGTTCCGAAAAAAATAAAAAAAAATTGATGAAATTTTTAAACATTAAATATCTATAAAACCGACAAAAGATATATGTTTGGAAAAATAAATTGTAATAATTCGAAAATTTGCGGGGTCTGAAAAATAAAAATAAAAATTTGTTTAAAAATTCTATAATTTTTTTTCGATAAAAAATTGTTTTTATATGTACATATTTTCTAAATTTTAAAAAATTTGACGTTTTTTAAAATCATGAAGTCTAAGAGCCAAATACATTAAAAACATTTGTTCTCAAAATATTTAGATAAATTTTAAAATGTTTGAAACTTGAAAACTCGAAAAATAAATGTAGAAGTTAAAAATAAAAAAGTTTTCAAATTTATTTATTTTTATTATTATTTATTAACAAATTAAGTAAATTAAGGTGCTAACATTAAAAGAGAATTAATTGCCAGGGCTATCAGCTCTTTTACGAATTTAAAAAGTATAAAATTATAAGCATCTTACGAATTCCATAACTGAAGAAAAGTTTACAAAAAACGAAACAATTTTAAATTTTTGGAATTAAAAAAATTTTAACAATAGAAACAATACATGAAACAAAGTCAATTCAAAATGGTTGTTTATTAAACATCAGATATCTACAAAACCCATAAAAAATAATTGGTTTGAAAAAAAAATATGTTAAGAAGATACGAAAGCTTGGAAATATTTGCAGAATCTGATAAAAACAAAATTTTCTTTTTACAAATCTTATAATTTTTTTTTATAAGATATGTTCAAAATATATGAAATATAGATATTTCAAAATATTTATTCAAATTTAAAAATTTTTAAAGTCTTGGAACAATAAAGGCAAAAAAACAAATATTTGTTCCGAAAAAAATTTAAGAAACTCAAAAAAAAGTTTATTTTTGAAACTTGAAAACACTACAAATTACAAATGCCAAAAAAATTTTTCTTTGCAAAAAGAAAATAAGAAAAATTATTTAAAAAATCTCAAATAACAAACAAAACAATGTATATAACCAATTTCATTGAGAGTTTATTAAATTTACAAAAAAGTTAAATTTCAAAAAATAAAAATATTTGCAAAAATAAAAATAATTTTTATACATAACAAACCGCAGTTTGTGTTTTGACATACAATTTTTTTTTGTGTGTATAAAATCGGACTTGGTCTACATAGTTATGACTAATTCTTGGGCTAAACAATGTTTGTTTTAGTAGAAAACTACGCTAAAAACTGCAGCAACACAAATACTAATATTCATAAAAAATATATTTTATTATTCTAATAAAAGAGTTAAAGAATTTCAAAAAGCTTGAAATGATTTAAAAATTTTTTATGGTCCGGAATGAAGAAAAACCTACAAAAAAATAGCTTCAAAATTATTAAGAATTTTTTTCTTGGTTTAGAAGTAATCAAAACTTTTGCAAAATTCGAAACTTAATCAAATAAAATTAAGGATTTACAAAAATAAGGAAATGTTTGAAACCTTACAAGTTTTGGAATTTTTAATATTTTAAAATTGTACTTACATATATACAGACATATATTTCGGCAAAGAGTTAAAAAAATATCTAAGTTCTGCAAAAATAGCGCAATTTTCTCAATTTTTTAAGTTTCCATGTATTTTAAAGAACTTTTTGCACTTTTCTTAATTTGAAAATTATTGACTCATGCTTTTGGTTACTTTCATATGGAATGCCCCATACACGATATGTTTACACATATGTTTGTACAAAATGTAAATATAAACTATAAATAAATAAAAAACGTGAACGTATATTTCAATGTCAAGCTCTTTCACGACTGCGTAGGATGATAGGACGTGCTTAAGTATCGCTATGATTTCATATATTTCCATTTCATATTCTTGCATACATACTCACATACATCTCTTACATATATACAATCTTATTTTTATTTTAATTCGTCCGTTTTATTTAAATACTTTTATTTTCCACGTCAATAAATTTTGTTATATGGTACAACAAATTGGAAACTTTGCAATGAAACCCAAAGCAATTTTTTCAAATAATTCATGTAGCCTATTTCAAGGCGCAATCGAAATGACCAATAAAAAAGTTAGCCTGTAGAAAGCTGCTGTAATTAAAATAAGGAAGGAAGTGCTGATGGACATATGAAATAATTTCAGGAAGTTGATGATGCAGGATGTACGTCAGTATATTTCATGGGCAAATAGCATGAAGGTGAAGCATTTGATGATGGTTTGCAATGAAAGGAAAACAAACAAGAATGACAATAATTAACTTATGCTTTTGTTTTACGTAGAAGGAAATGGGAAGAAATTAATTTTTAAAATTTATTTGAAGTGTTTTTACGGTGTGATGGTAGCGTACTCCGCCTGCCATACCGTATGCCCTGGGTTCGCACTCCGGGCAAAGTAACATCAAAAATTTTAGATATAAGGTTTTTCAATGAGAAGAAAATTTTTCTAAGCGGGGTCGCCCCTCGGCAGTGTTTGGCAAGCGCTCTGGGTGTATTTCTGCCATGAAAAGCTCTCAGTGAAAACTCATCTGCCTTGCAGATGCCGTTCGGACTCGGCATAAAACATGTAGTTCCCGTCCGGCCAATTTGTAGGGAAGAATCAAGAGGAGCACGACGCAAATTGGAAGAGAAGCTCGGCCTTAGATCTCTTCGGAGGTTATCGCGCCTTACATTTATTTTTTTTAGTCTCTTTTTTGAACCCAACATTAGAAGAAAACTCAGCTAAGCCATTTGAATGTCCTCTCTGCGATCGCTACTTCATTGTGGGCTAGGATTTCGTATTCCCACTACAGTTCTCCAAGCAGAATCCAAAGAGCATTTATTCAAGATTGATATGTACCTTGCACCATGTTCAATACCGTTATAAAAATTTTAGAAAATATATTGACATATATCGAATTCGGACCAAACAAACACCTTGTTCTCTATAAACGAAGGGGAGATCTAAGCGAATTTTCTTCTTAACTATGTCATTTCCAGCCTTAACATTCAACATGAAGTTAAATGATTTTTCTATGAGACGTGCAGCTTCTGACCTCTCTTCTTCACATAATATATGCCCCTTCAACCCCTTCTAGCTACCCAATGCTAATGCAAACATTGAAACTGACACTGGATAATGACGTTGCCCAAAGGCAATGCTGAATTTTAAAAAATGTTCAGCTCCCATGAAACTATTGACTTTAACGACCCAAGTGTCACATATGCACATATCTACACATAAGCATGTGCTCATTTTCATGTATGCATGTATGTGCTTGTACAATATGGCCTATGTCACCGGATATGCCATCAAAGCGCTTTGTAAGTTTAATGATATTTTACATTTGCAACGCGTTGCAGAAAGACTTACGGGGATATCTTGCACAAATACAGCCGTAGATATGTTTGCGAATGTATGAAGCCTATACGTTTGCTTTTAGAAATCAGTTTTCTTATTTCTTGAGTCATTTTTTGGTATTTCCTTAACGAGTAATGAATTTAAGTATTTGTAAAAATATTTATTTAGGTTGCATAAATTTACTTCTGCATGAAGTTGGTCAATCTTGATTTCTGCCAAAGATCGGGGAACGAATATGAAAGTACATCAAATGTAAGGCATAAGAACATCTAGACATCTAGTTTATTGGATACATTAAAATCCATTTTTTAACAGAAATACAAATGTTATCTAGGAGAAGCTTAGCTTAACGTAGCAAACATTTAAGCACTTGGTAAACTTATAAAGACCCTGTAATATATTCCTATGATTATAATCGGTACATTCCATCGAAATAGTCCTTCGATGTCGTACTGACGTGACATTCAACTGAAAAACCCGTAAAAATTTTAATTAACGTGACTAAAATCAACTAGTTTTTTGATTTTTTACAAATATGCTCTACTGGTATCCTCGTCTCTGCCAGCGTGGAACTTTCTCTTTTGAAATCTGCCAAGTTTTGACTCGGTCCTTGAAAATTTCTGAGGTGCACCTAAATGTATGCCTTATCCTTAAATCCTATGCTAGTATTTTATATTTTTTTAACTTCTTTTTGCAAAAAATGTGAACTTTTGCCCAATTGTATTGGACGATTTAGCTCTAATGCTCATGAAAAAACCTATCCAAGCCATTCATACACAAATTAACCGCCACTCATAAATATTATACGCAATTTGAAATTAATGAACCTTAAAAATATTTACGTCAATTAAATTGACAACTTTACGTCAAACAAAAGTTTTGCGTCATTCTTTACATCATTTGAAATGTTTTCTAATATTTTCCATGTCTGCATTGGACAGGCACTGGCAGCCATTGAAGCAAATCACATAATGCATGATTGACTTTTGTATTATTTAAAGTATTGAATATATTTCGTTAAAAATTCAAATGCATAGTCATTTTGTAGGAAAATGAGAGAATCAAATTTTTGTAAATTTTTTTTTGCGTAATTTTTTATTAAATTTTGATTAAAAAAGGTTAGCCATCATCACAGAAAAGTAACAGCCATTTATTTTATTATTTTATATAATCAACCGCCACCAACGCGTTTGTTTGTCGTAACATTTAAAAAAAAATTCGTGCAAATATTGCAAATGCAGCTTTATTTGAAAACAAACAAATGTTGACAGCTGTCACTGGCGTAGTAAAAATTTAACTTTATGCGCCTAAAAGTATGTCAGCGTATATTTGTGGCTATTCAAAAATTATTTGTTTGATTTTACAAAAACTTGAATTTATTAGCTCAAAAATAGTTGTATTGCTTTAATAAAGTGTATTTATTTGCGCAATAATTTATTAATCAACGAGCTACATTTTCAAATGCACTACAATATGTTGTAAGCATTTTAGTTTTATTGTTGCTGAAAGTTTCATAATTTTTTTCATTTTTATTTTCCACACAATCTAGATTGTACACATAATAACTCATTGATTTATTCAATTTAAATTATTAAACTGTGCAACAATCAATAAAAATTTCACTAGAGGCGTGTTCGAAAAATAGAATACCACATATACTCAAAAGGAAATTCCTCTCCTTAAATTATACAATATTAATAATGGTAATAATATTAAAAATAGACATTTGCTTTGCTTGAATGCGCCTACTTGCTAATTAATGATCAGATTAACACGATAACAACATACAAGCTGAGTTCTTTAGCAAAGAAAAAAATAAAACAAATTGTTGCATACTTCAAGGGGCAAACCCGCTTTTCTTTCTTTGCGGTCTTTCACAAGCTTTGTAAACAGTTTAGTTGTAAAAAAACGTGTAGTGAAATTTCTCGTTGAACAACTTTCTAGATTTAATCCTGTAACGAAATCAGAAAAACAAATACGATCCCTGGAGGTATGCAACACATTTTTATACTCAGTTGAGCAGAGCTCACAGAGTATATTAACTTTGATTGCATAACGGTTGGTTGTACAGGTATAAAGGAATCGAGATAGATATAGACTTCCATATATCAAAATCATCAGTATCGAAAAAAAATTCGATTGAGCCATGTCCGTCCGTCCGTCCGTCTGTCCGTTAACACGATAACTTGAGTAAATTTTGAGGTATCTTGATGAAATTTGGTATGTAGGTTCCTGGGCACTCATCTCAGATCGCTATTTAAAATGAACGATATCGGACAATAACCACGCCCACTTTTTCGATATCGAAAATTTCGAAAAATCGAAAAAGTGCGATAATTCATTACCAAATACGCATTAAGCGATGAAACTTGGTAGGTGAGTTGAGCTTATGACGCAGAATAGAAAACTAGTAAAATTTTGGACAATGGGCGTGGCACCGCCCACTTTTAAATGAAGGTAATTTAGAAGTTTTGCAAGCTGTAATTTGGCAGTCGTTGAAGATATCATGATGAAATTTGGCAGGAACGTTACTCTTATTACTTTATGTCTGCTTAATAAAAATTAGCAAAATCGGAGAACGACCACGCCCACTTTTTAAAAAAAATTTTTTTTAAATTCAAATTTTAAAAGAAAAGTTAATATCTTTACAGCATATAAGTAAATTATGCCAACATTCAACTCCAGTAATGATATGGTGCAACAAAATACAAAAATAAAAGAAAATTTCAAAATGGGCGTGGCTCCGCCCTTTTTCATTTAATTTGTCTAGGATGCTTGTAATGCCATAAGTCGAACAAAAATTAACCAATCCTTGTGAAATTTGGTAGAGGCTTAGCTTCTAGGACGATAACTGTTTTCTGTGAAAAAGGGCGAAATCGGTTGAAGCCACGCCCAGTTTTTATACACAGTCGACCGTCTGTCCTTCCGCTCGGCCGTTAACACGATAACTTGAGCAAAAATCGATATATCTTTACTAAACTCAGTTCACGTACTTATCTGAACTCACTTTGTATTGGTATAAAAAATGGCCGAAATCCGACTATGACCACGCCCACTTTTTCGATATCGAAAATTACGAAAAATGAAAAAAATGCCATAATTATATACCAAATACGAAAAAATGGATGAAACATGGTAATTGTATTGGTCTATTGACGCAAAATATAACTTTAGAAAAAAACTTGGTAAAATGGGTGTGACACCTACCATATTAAGTAGAAGAAAATGAAAAAGTTTTGCAGGGCGAAATCAAAAGCCCTTGGAATCTTGGAAGGAATACTGTACGTGGTATTACATATATAAATAAACTAGCGGTACCCGACAGATGATGTTCTGGATCACCCTGGTCCACATTTTGGTAGATATCTCGAAAACGCCTTCACATATACAACTAAGGGCCACTCCCTTTTAAAACCCTCATTAATACCTTTAATTTGATACCCATATCGTACAAACACATTCTAGAGTCACCCCTGGTCCACGTTTATGGCGATATCTCGAAAAGGCGTCCACATATAGAACTAAGGCCCACTCCTTTTAAAATACTCATTAACACCTTTCATTTGATACCCATATCGTACAAACAAATTCTAGAGTCACCCCTGGTCCACCTTTATGTCGATATCTCGAAAAGGCGTCCACCTATAGAACTAAGGCCCACGCCTTTTAAAATACTCATTAACACCTTTCATTTGATACCCATATCGTACAAACAAATTCTAGAGTCACCCCTGGTCCACCTTTATGGCGATATCTCGAAAAGGCATCCACCTATAGAACTAAGGCCCACTCCCTTTTAAAATACTCATTAACACCTTTCATTTGATACCCATATCGTACAAACAAATTCTAGAGTCACCCCTGGTCCACCTTTATGGCGATATCTCGAAAAGGCATCCACCTATAGAACTAAGGCCCACTCCCTTTTAAAATACTCATTAACACCTTTCATTTGATACCCATATCGTACAAACAAATTCTAGAGTCACCCCTGGTCCACCTTTATGGCGATATCTCGAAAAGGCGTCCACCTATAGAACTAAGGCCCACTCCCTTTTAAAATACTCATTAACACCTTTCATTTGATACCCATATCGTACAAACAAATTCTAGAGTCACCCCTGGTCCACCTTTATGGCGATATCTCGAAAAGGCATCCACCTATAGAACTAAGGCCCACTCCCTTTTAAAATACTCATTAACACCTTTCATTTGATACCCATATCGTACAAACAAATTCTAGAGTCACCCCTGGTCCACCTTTATGGCGATATCTCGAAAAGGCGTCCACCTATAGAACTAAGGCCCACTCCCTTTTAAAATACTCATTAACACCTTTCATTTGATACCCATATCGTACAAACAAATTCTAGAGTCACCCCTGGTCCACCTTTATGGCGATATCTCGAAAAGGCGTCCACCTATAGAACTAAGGCCCACTCCCTTTTAAAATACTCATTAACACCTTTCATTTGATACCCATATCGTACAAACAAATTCTAGAGTCACCCCTGGTCCACCTTTATGGCGATATCTCGAAAAGGCGTCCACCTATAGAACTAAGGCCCACTCCCTTTTAAAATACTCATTAACACCTTTCATTTGATACCCATATCGTACAAACAAATTCTAGAGTCACCCCTGGTCCACCTTTATGGCGATATCTCGAAAAGGCGTCCACCTATAGAACTAAGGCCCACTCCCTTTTAAAATACTCATTAACACCTTTCATTTGATACCCATATCGTACAAACAAATTCTAGAGTCACCCCTGGTCCACCTTTATGGCGATATCTCGAAAAGGCGTCCACCTATAGAACTAAGGCCCACTCCCTTTTAAAATACTCATTAACACCTTTCATTTGATACCCATATCGTACAAACAAATTCTAGAGTCACCCCTGGTCCACCTTTATGGCGATATCTCGAAAAGGCGTCCACCTATAGAACTAAGGCCCACTCCCTTTTAAAATACTCATTAACACCTTTCATTTGATACCCATATCGTACAAACAAATTCTAGAGTCACCCCTGGTCCACCTTTATGGCGATATCTCGAAAAGGCGTCCACCTATAGAACTAAGGCCCACTCCCTTTTAAAATACTCATTAACACCTTTCATTTGATACCCATATCGTACAAACAAATTCTAGAGTCACCCCTGGTCCACCTTTATGGCGATATCTCGAAAAGGCATCCACCTATAGAACTAAGGCCCACTCCCTTTTAAAATACTCATTAACACCTTTCATTTGATACCCATATCGTACAAACAAATTCTAGAGTCACCCCTGGTCCACCTTTATGGCGATATCTCGAAAAGGCGTCCACCTATAGAACTAAGGCCCACTCCCTTTTAAAATACTCATTAACACCTTTCATTTGATACCCATATCGTACAAACAAATTCTAGAGTCACCCCTGGTCCACCTTTATGGCGATATCTCGAAAAGGCGTCCACCTATAGAACTAAGGCCCACTCCCTTTTAAAATACTCATTAACACCTTTCATTTGATACCCATATCGTACAAACAAATTCTAGAGTCACCCCTGGTCCACCTTTATGGCGATATCTCGAAAAGGCGTCCACCTATAGAACTAAGGCCCACTCCCTTTTAAAATACTCATTAACACCTTTCATTTGATACCCATATCGTACAAACAAATTCTAGAGTCACCCCTGGTCCACCTTTATGGCGATATCTCGAAAAGGCGTCCACCTATAGAACTAAGGCCCACTCCCTTTTAAAATACTCATTAACACCTTTCATTTGATACCCATATCGTACAAACAAATTCTAGAGTCACCCCTGGTCCACCTTTATGGCGATATCTCGAAAAGGCGTCCACCTATAGAACTAAGGCCCACTCCCTTTTAAAATACTCATTAACACCTTTCATTTGATACCCATATCGTACAAACAAATTCTAGAGTCACCCCTGGTCCACCTTTATGGCGATATCTCGAAAAGGCGTCCACCTATAGAACTAAGGCCCACTCCCTTTTAAAATACTCATTAACACCTTTCATTTGATACCCATATCGTACAAACAAATTCTAGAGTCACCCCTGGTCCACCTTTATGGCGATATCTCGAAAAGGCGTCCACCTATAGAACTAAGGCCCACTCCCTTTTAAAATACTCATTAACACCTTTCATTTGATACCCATATCGTACAAACAAATTCTAGAGTCACCCCTGGTCCACCTTTATGGCGATATCTCGAAAAGGCGTCCACCTATAGAACTAAGGCCCACTCCCTTTTAAAATACTCATTAACACCTTTCATTTGATACCCATATCGTACAAACAAATTCTAGAGTCACCCCTGGTCCACCTTTATGGCGATATCTCGAAAAGGCGTCCACCTATAGAACTAAGGCCCACTCCCTTTTAAAATACTCATTAACACCTTTCATTTGATACCCATATCGTACAAACAAATTCTAGAGTCACCCCTGGTCCACCTTTATGGCGATATCTCGAAAAGGCGTCCACCTATAGAACTAAGGCCCACTCCCTTTTAAAATACTCATTAACACCTTTCATTTGATACCCATATCGTACAAACAAATTCTAGAGTCACCCCTGGTCCACCTTTATGGCGATATCTCGAAAAGGCGTCCACCTATAGAACTAAGGCCCACTCCCTTTTAAAATACTCATTAACACCTTTCATTTGATACCCATATCGTACAAACAAATTCTAGAGTCACCCCTGGTCCACCTTTATGGCGATATCTCGAAAAGGCGTCCACCTATAGAACTAAGGCCCACTCCCTTTTAAAATACTCATTAACACCTTTCATTTGATACCCATATCGTACAAACAAATTCTAGAGTCACCCCTGGTCCACCTTTATGGCGATATCTCGAAAAGGCGTCCACCTATAGAACTAAGGCCCACTCCCTTTTAAAATACTCATTAACACCTTTCATTTGATACCCATATCGTACAAACAAATTCTAGAGTCACCCCTGGTCCACCTTTATGGCGATATCTCGAAAAGGCGTCCACCTATAGAACTAAGGCCCACTCCCTTTTAAAATACTCATTAACACCTTTCATTTGATACCCATATCGTACAAACAAATTCTAGAGTCACCCCTGGTCCACCTTTATGGCGATATCTCGAAAAGGCGTCCACCTATAGAACTAAGGCCCACACCCTTTTAAAATACTCATTAACACCTTTCATTTGATACCCATATCGTACAAACAAATTCTAGAGTCACCCCTGGTCCACCTTTATGGCGATATCTCGAAAAGGCGTCCACCTATAGAACTAAGGCCCACTCCCTTTTAAAATACTCATTAACACCTTTCATTTGATACCCATATCGTACAAACAAATTCTAGAGTCACCCCTGGTCCACCTTTATGGCGATATCTCGAAAAGGCGTCCACCTATAGAACTAAGGCCCACTCCCTTTTAAAATACTCATTAACACCTTTCATTTGATACCCATATCGTACAAACAAATTCTAGAGTCACCCCTGGTCCACCTTTATGGCGATATCTCGAAAAGGCGTCCACCTATAGAACTAAGGCCCACTCCCTTTTAAAATACTCATTAACACCTTTCATTTGATACCCATATCGTACAAACAAATTCTAGAGTCACCCCTGGTCCACCTTTATGGCGATATCTCGAAAAGGCGTCCACCTATAGAACTAAGGCCCACTCCCTTTTAAAATACTCATTAACACCTTTCATTTGATACCCATATCGTACAAACAAATTCTAGAGTCACCCCTGGTCCACCTTTATGGCGATATCTCGAAAAGGCGTCCACCTATAGAACTAAGGCCCACTCCCTTTTAAAATACTCATTAACACCTTTCATTTGATACCCATATCGTACAAACAAATTCTAGAGTCACCCCTGGTCCACCTTTATGGCGATATCTCGAAAAGGCGTCCACCTATAGAACTAAGGCCCACTCCCTTTTAAAATACTCATTAACACCTTTCATTTGATACCCATATCGTACAAACAAATTCTAGAGTCACCCCTGGTCCACCTTTATGGCGATATCTCGAAAAGGCGTCCACCTATAGAACTAAGGCCCACTCCCTTTTAAAATACTCATTAACACCTTTCATTGATACCCATATCGTACAAACAAATTCTCGAGTCAGCCCTGGTCCACCTTTATGGCGATATCCCTAAATGGCGTCCATCTATAGATCTATGGCCCACTTCCTCTTAAATACTCTTTAATACCTTCCATTTGATACACATGTCATACAAACACATTCCAGGGTTACCCTAGGTTCCTTTTACAACATGGTGATTTCCCTTACTTTGTCTCCACAGCTCTCAACTGAGTATGTAATGTTCGGTTACACCCGAACTTAGCCTTCCTTACTTGTTTTTTTTTCACTTCGCCGCCTCACAGTTTCTTTTCAACAATACTAGTGAAGTGTAAAAGTGATGTTGTTTAGCGACGAAAAATTCAATTGAAATGAAGCAATAATTGCATACTTCTAGGGGCGAATTTATATCTTATTATTCGTCGTCTTTCATGTACATTTTCGTGCATATAAATTTTGTATGAGAGTGTCCTTAGTGCAATTTTTCGGCGAAAAATTGTCTTGCACATTTTGGTGTGTGTCAAAACAGTAATATGACCCCTTTAAGTATGCAATACATTTTGACAACTCGGTTCTTTCGTTAATTCCTCTTCGTCGCAGCTACTGCAAATGCTCTTAAAAGAGTGCCACGTGATTGTGGCAGTAATCCTACAGATTTCTTTGCTTGCCCTACTTAGTATGTAGTCTGTTCTCCTACCTTTGTAGATCGGGCAGGTTTGCTTGTTTGTCTTGCAGGTGTTCGAGGAGTACCAGTTGAATACCGCTTACTCCTTGAGTCTGCTATGGTGTTTCCCTTCTATTGATATTAGTGGATGATGCATCTTGACCGTATCCATAGCATCCAGCAGTGTCCCTGCCTTTGCAAATTCGCCGGCCTTCTCGTCGCCCTCAATGTTCTGTAACCAGGTATCCATAGAAGCGTGATATTTTCAAGGTTGGTTGCGGCATGAAGCGGCCTCTACCAGCTGCTGACGGCCTTGGACGAAGTAATGGGGGAGTTAAGTGCCATGAGTGCTGCTATTCTATCTGAGAGGATGCGTACCTCGTGCGAAAAACATTTTTCACCCTTGTAGCAATGACATTTCCATTACTAAAAGTTACTAAAATACATTTTGTCGTTAGACAAATGCGAAAACGATGTTAATTAGCTAATAAATTGCGTAAACAAGAAATCATAAAAAATTATTGCATACTTCAAGGGGCAAATTCGTTTTTTTATATTTTGTGGGTTTCCGTATACCATGTACAAAGATTTTGTCTGAAATAATACATGTTGAAACTTTACGCACATGTTTCTAGAATGCCTAGCCCTCTATCCGCCTCCACAAGACACTCGATCTGTATTGTAATCATTCGCCTCTCCCACAAAGACCCGAAAGCAGTTGCATAGTGTTTTTATTAAATTTACTTTATTTCCTTTGCCTCTTATGCACTGTCAACTGCACACCAAATCAACAATTAATTGTCATACAATACGCCACTAGATGTCGCTGCTGTGCCTTGTTGTCCTGTGTTGTGCGTGACAATTGCAACATTGCGCTGGCAAATGAAAAATAAAATAAATAAATCTGAGTCCCCAGCGCTTCTGGGTTGCTTGGAGACTACACTAAATGAATTCATATCAGTGACTGCCTCTCTGAAGTGAACACCCGCACATGGGGCGGTGGACAGGGTTGACGCTGTTGCTATTGCTGATAGGCCGGCATTGATGCGCACCCACACATACAAACACATACAAGAACAGTCATATCCGCGACACAATTGAGTGTCAGCTTTTTAGTGTGGGTTTTATGGAAATTGATTAAAATTTTTTTTTCAATTGATTTTTATTTTTTTCTCTTTTCTTGTTTTATATCCACTTCATTTTTTTTTCGTTAACATGTGCATTTGATTTGTACAAGCAGCTCCTCTTTCCATTGGCTCTCACCGCGCCAATCATTGTTCAGTGCTGAAAATAGCAAAATACACTCATTGCATTGTCATTGCGCATGAAAAATTTAATTCAAGAAAAAATTACAAATTTAACATTCTGCATATGCTTTTAATCGAAAAATAGCTTGTTTACATTATGAGCGTAATTTTTTTGTTAACCAAGCTAATACTGCATGTGTGTTATTGTTAAAAAAGGAAATCACTTATGAATTGTTTATTTAATTGAGAACAAAGAATTAAAGTTTCATGAAAAAAAAATCAAGCAAAATCTATTTTAATAAAAAATTTCATTGCACCTAAAAGTAGGCTATATTTCTGTGTAGAGATATAAAAAAACGTTCCCTTAAGAAACACAATCTAGATGCAGTAATTATTATAACAAGCGCCTAAGCAAGTGACTCTCCGGAGCTCCTACTGGACTGGTCCATCCATCGTGACTCATTTACTTAAAAAATTTTATACAACGGTCGTAGCCCCAAAAGCGCTTTCACGCAATGTTTTTGTAAAACCTTTAGGCAAGCGCACCACACATCCCCGCGCGTACGCATTCTATCCTCTCGCGCACAACCGAATAATTGATTTCCCAAAGATGTTTGAAATAATTTCAGAAAAACCTGCAAGCACCAGACTGCTTTTGATAGTATACAGCTAAACTTTGCATACTTTGAGGCGCGCCTTTAATAGAACCTGCTTTAGTAAATGGTCAAGGGCAACTTATGACTAATTGTTATTGATTTATTTATTTTGACAGTCAAATAGCGATCAAAGTCCTCAAATACACTTAAACATGCTAAGCGCCCGGCGCTCTCAGAAAAGGACATTCGTAGCAGATGAAAAACATAGACAGAAAGAGCTATCGTTAATAGCTTCTGTTCAAGTTTTGTGAGAAGAACATGCACACAATGCTTACATGTAAAATTTATGAGATGTTTAGTGGAGTTTAGCTTAGCATGTAAACGTTGAGGGATCAATTTGATATCAGAATAATATCGATAGGCTGACTATGCTTTTGTGATAGGCACTTAAAGTAACCTTACCCACCCTTCTCAATCAATATTTTATGGCATAAAAGTCAAGAACCATTTAACCATTTTCTCGTATTCTGTCTGAATTTGAAATTGCCATCAGTCTTATAAACTTACATTATTTTTTGAGTCTACAAACTTTGTATATTGTTATTCAAAAAATCAAGAAAAAGAAACGTTTGCTCATAAGTAGTGAGTTAACATGCGCCCAAAAGTTTGCTACAGTTTCAATGTAGCGATACTTAGGTCCACCTTTCATAAACATATTTTAACACTTTTTAAGAAATTAAGAAAAACTTTTAAGTTTACTTGCGCCTAAAAGCATCTAACAGTTTCGTGGTAACAAATCGCATAGTGGCCTTGCTACGCATGTGAGCTTCAAATATCTTATCAGCTACGAATGTAGATGGAAGATAAACCTTTTTTGTTATGAGAAACTAAAGAAACAATTATCTTATCTACGTGTAAGTGTTACGCCTTAAGGCGTGCCTTATTTGTATTCAATAATAATTTCTAAGAAACTACCCAAATTCTTCTAAAATTTTAGTCAAACACTTTTGCTTATCTTCTTTCTTGTTTTTGCATGCCCTTTAAACAAACTGATCTCTACGCACAGAGTGGGTGGCGTATGATGTAAGCTAAAACAGAATAACACCAGTTGCTATTTAAGTACTCCTTTCTGCCTCATAAGCTTAAATTAACGGGTCGTTAGCAGTCTTTTAGTTGCTTGCGGTGTTTGAGAATGCAGTGCAAATCTGGATCACAAAATACTCAAAACTACGTTACATACTTTCAGGCGAAGTGATTTAAAAGTTTAAGGTATTGATAGCTTGTTTGTAGGCAGTGTATAAGTGTGCTTATGCTTTTTTACACATACCATTCGAATCTCTAAAACGGCATTGAAGCACTAAACCAATTTCCGCATAATCCGCAAGTTCAATTATTATAATTGTTGTATACGCTATTAATATTGTTAGTGTTTTTGAACTACGCCGCACAAATTGTACTGCGTAACCAGTTTGCGCACATACATACATACATATATTACTTATACCACTTATACATACATATGTACATATTTCCGCGCATTTCAATACTTTCCAATTATTGCTTCCTTTTAATTATTTTTTAAAATTTTTTTTTGCAATCAATATCTACAAATTGAATTTTATTGCTTTGCAATTTTTTTACAACATACATTTACGTAATCAAGTATATTTTACAAAAACACACATAGACACGTCCATTTTCATATGCCAGCACTTGCCCTCACTTATGTACAGGAAATTCATATTTGATTCATTTGTATTTTTTTTTGCGTTCAACGTAGTTGTTGCATATGAGCAGTTATTATACTTTTTCATGGGAATTTTTTTTGGTTTTGAAAACACGTTATAAGTATTGCTGTGTTGTAATGCAAAAGAAAATCAAAGGAAATTACTTTGCAAATGAAAATATTTAAATGGTGGTCAATATCACAACAAAAAAATGAAGAGGAACAGATGCGTGTGAGAAGTTGAGATACCGATGTGGAAGACGATAATTTTGCACTTTTGTTATTTTTATTCCAAAATGTAACGATTCGTTTGCGAAAAGCTATCGATTTGTTGCCAAAAATATAGCGATTTTTTATAAAAAAGTTATCGATTTTTTCATCTGAAAGTTATCGATTTATCGGATAGTTATTGATATATTATCAAAAAAATTATTGATTTGTTATCAAAAAGGTATCGGCATTATATCGTAACGGTACCAATTTGTTATCGACATGTCATCAATTTTTAAAAGAAGACCGTTGATTTTGTTATGAAAGAGATGCCGATAAAACTTCAATTTAAAATCGAGGACACATCTGTGAGACGTCGATAACAAGCGATGAGAAACTTATAAGAAGCCGATGACTCTGAAATAACAAACCGATAGCAAACCGATAGTATTTCGCTATCGGTAATAAGCCAGTAAAAAAATAGTAACTGTCGATATCGGTCGTTACCAATAAGAAGCCGACAAAGCTCTTCTCAAAGAGCCCGAAATTTAATTAAAAACATTAGTTTATTAAACACATGTAAGTTAATACATCGAATTTCACGGGTACTTGTTGGTACTCATGCCTTTTTCGTTATTAGAGCCCATGACTGCAAGGAGAAAAAGACGTAAAGTTTAATGTTCTAAACTTAAATTCTGTGAACTCCTATACAAATTTCTTACTCCCACATTAGACTACCTAAATATCATCAGCCAGTTGCACCCACGAATTCTGTGTAGCAAAAACGTTTGACAAAAGCTCGCAAGGAAATTTGATACGCTCATACCTTTGACCGAAATTCGCCATTACCTTAAAATGGCCGAAATTCACCAACTCATTCACTATAACCCAAAAATTTGCCATGCATTTGTTAGGAAGTTTTTATTGGCGATAAAACTCGCCAACGAAGGTTAGGTTAGGTTAGGTTGAACTGGCCGGTCCATGAGGACCTCACATAGACTGGTTGAGTCCGTAGTGTTACCAGAGGTTTGTTTTAACGACCAAACTGAAAAACCCTATCAAAAACCAGGACCTATGTTATAAAATAACTCCGTCCTCTTGGAAAATACTAGAAGCTTCCTAGGACTTAAGCCACTTGCTTCTTCTAAATCTGACAGCTGTATCACTCCTAATAGCTGGAGTCTTAGCCTGGCAAGTGCAGGGCACGAGCATAGAACGTGCTCGATCGTTTCCTCCTCCAACCCGCACATCCTACATCCGCTAAGACTGACCAAGCCTAAATTAAAGGCATGTGACGCCAGAAGGCAGTGTCCAGTCAGAATACCCATCACGAGTCTACAGTCCTCTCTTTTTAATGATAGAAGCAACTTTGTTAGTCTAAGGTTGTAAGACCTACACATAATCTTCGACACTTTACAGCTCCGCGCTTGAACCCACGCCTTTCCCTGTTGGTCGATCATGTGCACCTCTCGCCTTCGCTTAATCTCGCCCAGTATAATTGGGACGTCTACGAGGCAAGCTTCAAGGGATGCGACCCTAGCTAGTTCATCTGCTTTTTCATTCCCATCTATTCCCACATGCCCTGGGACCCTATATAGATGTATGCTTTTCCCTGTCCGGTTCTCTCCAGGGACTGCTTACACTCTAACACGCATTTAGATGCTGTGCTATGCGAGATTATTGCCTTCTCGCCAACGAAACTCGTTTATAATTTCTAAAAATTTTTGCAGCGAATCTACCTTTCCCATTAGTTTGCATGAAATTTGCCTTCAGCTTCCACTAGCCTTCACATTTTTTATAGCTTGTAAGCAAACTTTCGTTCGGCTATTATCTTGATTAAAACACGCTAGCGAAATTCGCCAACTAACATTCGATATCCCAAATATTTGTCTTAAATTCGGTAGTGAATTTTTGCCCCAATTATTGAGCGATTTTCGCCAGCGAAACTCGTTTGTAATTTACAAAAAATATTCTAATGAATTCGCAGTTCCGCTAACTTGTCTGAAGTTCCCCATGGAATTGTTAAAGAACTAAAAATTTTGTCTGAAGATCCTCAGCGAACTTTCATGCGACAATATTTTTGCTAAAACTCTTCAAAGAAACTTAGCTGCGAATTTGCGCAAAATTGCCCTGAAAATTGGCATCTGTCCAATAATTTGTCTAAAAGGCTGAAGCTAAATTCGCCCACGCAATTTCGTTCACCAAACTATTAGGCTTAAATGCATACAACAATTTTCCGAAATTTCGCTACCGAGTATCCATTAATTTTCCTAAAATTTGCCTGCGAACTCGCACTTACCTAGAATTCACAAATGAAATTCATCGCTAATATTGCTCGTCAAATTCACCCATAATTTTGCCTAAAATTTCCAAATTTCTTGTATAAATTCATCACCGCATTTCCGCAACTCGCCCTAAAACTCATCACTGAAATAATATTTTGTTTTGAAATCCAGAAGCGAATTGGACTTTACCCCACTTCTGATATTTTCCTTGACATGTTTTGCATTCTTTACGACTTCACTTCAGCACCATAACCAGCATCAGTAGCGTCACAAGTTTCATCATTACCATCATAATAATATCTCCATCCATCTTTTTCCCCCACTTTAGTACCCTTTTATGCCCCTTTTTGTTCCCCGTTTTCTTCTTTTTTTCAATACCCATATTCTAAGTATTTAGTATTGTTTTTTTTTCTCAAGGATACTCACTCAGCTCTTTTGAATGTTCTGATTGCGTTTATATCAACTAGATTTTCAAATTTTATTCTATATCTCACCCCTCGTGCATAACTCCAAAAGTTCTCGTTTTTGATGTCCCAAGGACTCATATCCAGAAAAAACGTTTCCTTTTTCTTTCTATTACTTTCCCTACTTGTAAAAGAAAGTTGTATCAAGTTTCCCATTTTAGGCTTTAGGCAAAGTCTTTAAAAAGCTATCAGCTACGCCTTAAAGTATGCAGCACTTACACGCAGGCTGGCAAGAAATCTCGCACACTTGCAGCAGGTTATCTGTTAGTTTAATATCCATATTGTATACATTAAGGCAAAAGTTGCATATTTTGGCACACCTTTTAAATTGTTAGAAATTTTTGCCACTGGCGGCTCAACGGTTAAGAAAGTGAAGTTGGCTGTTTGTTATCTCAGTAAAAAGCTTTCAATTGCGCACACCATAAAAGTATGTCTTTTAAATTAATACAACCCAAACATGAGCACGTGTGAAACTGATTTTTATCCACACCCTGCACTTTATTTTAAAACAAACAAAAAAAATGTTAATTAGTTTCTTGTAAAACTCTTCCATCTGCTACACCTTTTTCACAGCTTACTCGTCTCTTCCCCGTTTCAGCCCGTAACAAACATACCCGTTTAAACATAAATACAATTTTCCCTCATTCATTCAATATTGTTGTATTTATCGCTCTACAAATCCACTTTTCCACAACCACAAAGTAATCTACCACTTTGAGTTGTAGTTGTTTCGTAAATACGAGCGAGTGTACTGTAGACCTATCGAATCGCCTTGGCGAAAGCTTGGCGCGCAGCTTTGTTGATAGTTTTACGACACCATTTGACATACCGGAAGTTGTGTGTGTTTTAAGCCAAAAGCAACTTCCTGTCTCACCTCTTTTCATTTACCTGTTTGGCTAACTCTTTTTTATGTGTTTTCACATTTCTCCTTATTTTATTTACTGTTTCGTATTTGGTTTTATTTCTTCAGGTTGTGTTAAAATATGGGTCATTTGGTCGCAATTTACCGTACCTTTACTTTTTATTCAGTAAAGCAATAAAATGTATAAGAATTTATGTGAATGTGTAACTGTTGTATATAGCGGGCATAAATATATTTACAATACATAGATATAACTTTTGGCGCATGGGGAGTGCTGATTCAATTACGTTTTCAATTTTCAGTTTTTTATGTATTCAATGTGATTGGATTTATCGCTGAGCATTGGCTGCGGATGTGTCCAAACAGACAAATAAAGGCACACATTTTGTGCTTTCCGAAGTTTGTTCATAAATATTTTTAGCGATTTCAAAATCCGGGTTTAAAACTGTAAAAAATAACTTATCTATTTGCAACCATGTTCCGTACATAATGTTAGACAAGGCTAAGATAACCCTGCGCTATTCGAGAGACATCTACCCAAGACTTAGTCATATTTTTCTGTAGCCAGCTACAGCGGTAGGTATTTAACCACGATTCCATTGAACTTAGTTACTACTAAAAACATGCGGCTTGTGGGGAGCCATGCTCTCGGAATAGGCTGTTTACTTTTGCAATGAAGAGAAAAAACCCTGAAAGAACATTACATACTTTAAGGCTAAAACTACATGGGTGTCTATATTTTTAAAGTTTTTTTATTGAATTTTAGCGATAGCAATTTCTAAAACTCGAAATTGATAACAAAAAAAATGTCAAGGCTCTATTTTCTGAGTAGTTCAGAAATTCGTTTCAAAATAGTTTAAATATGTTTTTCTTTAACAAACTACGGACTTGGATCTGTCTCTACAGTACCCTCAGAATGCTTATAAAAGTTTAAATAAACTCAAGGTGATCAGATTCGTAGAATTAACTTATAGTGCGCAGGTTCGATGGTAGCTCCCGGATTGTTCGAAGTAATTTGTGGCTTACTTCGTTAGGACCTTGAGGATTTAAAAAGTAGTCTGAAATGAGAATAATGTTGATATCTGATAATTTCCTTAGTACGGAAAGAGTGGTTTTTACGAGACATTTGTAAAGTTTCTGAGATACTGACATATTCAAGGTATGAATACGTGCAGAACAGAGCAAATTTACCATTCCACAAAGATAAGAAAGATCTTCCCATGTAGTACCATATTAAAGCAACTATGAAACTGAAAAACAAAAACAAAAGCTTATAAAGAAAAAAAAACAACATATGCGGATGTGCATGTCGAGGTCGACAAGTCTACATTGGCAGGAACAAGAAGCACTCAGAAGAAGGATCACTTAATGAGATAGTAAAGGCGGAAGGTGGGAAAAATGTGTGGCAGCATATCGAAGTCGGTATATATATGTATCTACCTAAGCATAAATGAACTACATATGTAGTTGAAAGGAAAAGTAAAAGCAGGTAGAAGATAGAAAAAATTTAGATAACCCGATGTAGATTATACGGAAATAGAAATGAAAAAGTGGTCAGATGAGCAAGCAAAATGAGGCAAAGAAGTTATTACGGAAGAAAGCTGGCGAAGTCTATATTTGGAAAGTTAAAGCAGAAAAAATGCTGATAAGAAGGCTGGCCTCACAGAAAATAGAAAAAAACGAAACTAAAGTAAGAGCAAGTGAAGTGTAGCAAAATAGATAAACGAAAAAGGCTGACAGCGGCAACATAATCAAGTGGAAGAGCGAAAAAAAAGAATCAAAGCAAATCTGTAGATACAGCGCACACAAATGAGGATGCGAAAAAGAATTGCTGTGATAAAATATATATATATATATATATATATATATATATATACAGGTCTGGTCTGTGTGTATTGGCACTGATTTGTGGCCACTAAAAGCAAAAAAGAACGGAATGAGCACGATTAAAACACACTGCAATATGTGTAGCCTGCTGTTAGGCGCATAAACGTTGAAAAACTAATATAACGCAGAGTTGGAATTTTTTTCGTTTTTTGTCTCTATCTGCGCTTTCTCTTTTTCACCGCCACTTGACTGTCATTTTATAGCTCAATTTCCTTTTTTACCGCCACACTGGGCTCTTGCCGCTACACGCACACAAACAGACAAGCATTCGAAAATAGATAATGCCAGCGCTGCCTCTGCGGTTTTTATTACTTTTTTTGTTTTTCTTTTTTTTATGCAAAATAGCTTAGCACACTTTAAGGCGTTTTGGATTAAGTGGTGCGGCAACAGCGGCTGTAGCAGCCAGCAATTAATGAGTTCACTGAATTCGGCATCATTTAATTACGCCACATGGTGGCGCTCGTGCAGTTGCTGGCACAGCGGAGTACAGCGGTTGGTGCATAAATTATGTGAAAGTTAAGGAAGGAATGAATATAGAAAAATTATCTAATACAAAACTGCTACTTTTTAAGCGTCCAGGCAGCGAAAGTTTAGATAATTTAAGAGTGAAAGCAGTATGGGTGATGAATTGAATTTTTTTTAATCTTTCGAAACAAAGTATCAAACTTATTAATGAATTTGTAGAGCGCTAAAAATATGAAATGCAAATAAGAAACAATTTCGAAGATGAGTGCGAATACAAGCACCACTATGAATTAAAAATTATTTACGAGGACGAGGAGGAACTCGAAAACAGAGACAAGAAGGACGTAGACGAAAGCGAAACTCCAACAGGTTAAGGAGTTAAGTTCATTTACGCGGTAGCGTTCGCTTTCGTAAAAGGCGACTACAATCCACAGATCCGAAAGATCGACACAGTCGGCCTTCAGGGAATGTTTTCGCGGCTAAAGCATCAGCAACAGAACGAAAGCGATGACCAAATTCTAATAAATTGTATGCGAGTCGGAATATTTTCAAATTCTAAATTTTCTAAATAATTTCTAAAAACAATTTTTTTTTCACAAAACTCATGATTCGTTATACAATTTTCCGCTTTATTAATTTTTTTTTATTGCAAAAACAGTCGATTTTTGAATTTATAAGATTTAAAAAAGAAAAACGTTTTGTTAAAAAATTCGAAGTTTATTTTTTTTGGAAATTTTCAACATTTTTTAGTTATTTAAATTTTTGTTAAGGACTTAAATTTCATTAGAAAAATGTTTGTTATGGATTGCTAGAGAAAAGAAATAGCGAATTGTTTTTATAAAAAATCAGATTTTCGCAATTTCAAACATTGCAGATCTCGAAATTGTATGAGCAAATGCTTACTTAAAGTTGCTAACAATAAGTGTGTAAAAAGATTTAAACATTTTTGCCACACAATTTTAAATTTTGATAATAAAAAAATCCCAACTTCAAAGTAAATGTTGAAAAAAATTGAGAAACATGGCCAAATATTTTTGGAAAAATTTTAAAGTTTGGTCACTTTAATAATTACTAAAAGTTATATTATTATAAATCAGAGAACTATAAGCCTTTTTTAAAATTGTCTTAGAAAAGGCTTAAAATAGAGAAAAAAAGCTTAATACTTTTATTGAAATTTTAGTAAAAAATTTCAAGAAATTATTAGTTATAAAAATATGTTCCAAACAATTTCAAATTTTCTTATAGAAACTTTTTCCAAATTTAAGAAAGTTTAAAAGTATTAAATTTTTTTATTTAGTTTCGTTAGCGCCAATTTTCATTAAACATTTTTTTAACTGCCCAAAGTATTTTCTGTTTGAAACATTTTAGACTTTTATAAACACATTTTAAAGTTTTTTATTTAGATTGGCTCACGCCCAATGTAATTGTAAATAGATATTTTTTGAAAAAAGCGAAAATGATGAAAAATTCTTAATCTTTTAAAGAAAAAAAAATTACTTCAAAAAATTTTAATTATTTATTTAACTTTAACCAAACAATTAATGCTAGGAAATTTTATAGAAAAATTTTAAAAATAAAAATAAGTTTGAAGAAATTTTTAGACACGCTAATTTTTACTAAACAATTTTAGATCTCCTTAATCTAAAATAATTTGATTTAATATTTTCTTAAAAAAAATTTTGTGAATTAAAAAAAATTTAAGTTGGTAAATAAATAAAAAAAAACATTTTTATATCTTGACTTGAACGTTCTCAACACCAATTTTTAATATTTATATATTTACCAATTTTAAGATTAAAAAAAGCAAATTTCTGAATTTCAAAAAGCGCGCTTTCGGAACTGTACTGCATTTTTCTCATGCGGATTAGTGGCTCGCTTCGTTTATAAATAAGCTGGACTTTTGTACTTTGAAGAGTAGGAAGCACAATAGCGTTTTTAATACAAAAATCAGCGAATAACTGTTATTTTATTTTAAATATGTCAAAGGTCAACAAAAACAATTTTTTCATGCACTTTCATTGGAAAATATACAATTACTTGGGTCCCTGACTTTTATGCCACTCTCGTTTTTTCATCCACTTAATTCGTCTTTATGTTACTTCTTTCATTTACATTTTTTGAAAATAAAATATTGTGTACTTCTTTTGCGGGGGACCACGAATCCCGAGCGCACGCTCAGTATGTCATGAAATATTTTTATTGGCATGCGCTCGCACTAAGCTTTTTGCTGAGATCATCATTTAGGTTTTTATAGCAAATTTTAGCAGCATTTAGCTTAAAGTATTTTTTTTATACTCAGCTGAGCAGAGCTCACAGAGTATATTAACTTTGTTCGCATAACGGTAGTCCGTAACGGCATAAACTAATCGAGATAGATATAGACTTCTATATATCAAAATGATCTGGGGGGAAAAAAGAAATTCCGCCCGTCTGTCCGTCCGTCCGTAAACACGATAACTTGAGTAAATTTTGAGGTATCTTGATGAAATTTGGTACGTAGGTTCGTGGGTGCTCATCTCAGATCTCTATTTAAAATGAACGAAATCGAACTACAACCACGCCCACTTTTTCGATATCGAAAATTTCGAAAAACCGAAAAAGTGCGATAATTCATTACCAAAGATGGATAAAGCGATGAAACTTGGTAGGTGCGTTGACCTTATGACGCAAAATAGAAAATTAGTAAAATTTTGCACAATGGGCGTGTCACCGCCCACTTTTAAAAGAAGTAATTTAAAAGTTTTGCAAGCTGTAATTTCGCAGTCGTTGAAGATATCATGATGAAATTTGCAGCCACGTTACTCCTGTTACTGTATGTGTGCTAAATAAAAATTAGCAAAATCGGATCACGAACACGCCTACTTAAAAAAAAATTTTTTAAGTCAAATTTTAACAAAAAATTTAATATCTACAGTATATAAGTAAATTATGTCAACATTCAACTCCAGTAATGATATGGTGCAACAAAATACAAAAATAAAAGAGAATTTCAAAATGCGCGTGGCTCCGCCCCTTTTCATTTAATTCGTGTAGAATACATTTAAGGCCATAAGTCGAACAAAAATTTACCAATCCTTGTGAAATTGGTAGGGCATAGATTCTATGACGATAACTGTTTTCTGTGAAAATGGGCGAAATCGGTTGAAGCCACGACCAATTTTTATACACAGTCGACCGTCTGTCCTTCCCTCGGCCGTTAACACGATAAATTGAGCAAAAATCGATATATCTTTACTAAACTTAGTTCACGTACTTATCTGAACTCACTTTATCTTAGTATAAAAAATGGCCGAAATCAGACTATGACCACGCCCACTTTTTCGATATCGAAAATTACGAAAAATGAAAAAAATGCCATAATTCTGTACCAAAAGAGATGAAACATGGTAATTAGATTGGTTTATTGACGCAAAATATAACTTTAGAAAAAACTTTGTAAAATATGTGTGACACCTACCATATTAAAGAAGAAAATGAAAAAGTTCTGCAGGGCGAAATGAAAAGCCCTTGGAATCTTGGCTGGAATACTGTTCGTGGTATGACATATATAAATAAATTAGCGGTACCCGAGAGATGATGTTCTGGGTCACCCTGATCCACATTTTGGTCGATATCTCGAAAACGCCTGCACATATACAACTAAGGGCCACTCCCTTTTAAAACCCTCATTAATACCTTTAATTTGATACCCATATCGTACAAACACATTCTAGAATCACCCCTGGTCCACCCTTATTGCGATATCTCGAAAAGGCGTCCACCTATAGAACTAAGGCCCACTCCCTTTTAAAGTACTCATTAACACCTTTGATTTGATACCCATATCATACAAACACATTCTAGAGTCACCCCTGGTCCACCTTTATGGCGATATCCTA